>CM024757.1:98184099-98475637 GCA_014218235.1 Colocasia esculenta
GTATAATATTTGCAAATGTACTTTTATTGTGCATTCATCTTCCTCATTACTTATGCCTTCTATTCTAGTTACAGCTGTTGGTGCATCCTTCGAGTCTCCTCCTGTAGCAGCTGGTATGTATATTTAAAGTTATACTTTCATGTACGCATTAATTCTGATGCCATTAAAATGTCACATGCTCAGGTCACTCTACACATTCTGCAGATGCACCATTAGGTTTGTATATTTAAATGTTAGGATATTTATGTAGTCATTATTTAGTATTTTTGTACATTACTCATGTTGTTCTTCAATTTTTTCCATGTTCGGTGCCAGAGGATGCTGTGAGTCTGCAGGAGGGCGGAGGTAGTTTTTATGAGAGCACTCTGCGGGAGGTCTGGATTAATGGGTACGTAATCAACGCGTATGTATTTCTTACGGGCAATGAGGTGAATTTAGTTCATAATTTGACATTATGCAGTTACATCATTGCAGTGATAAAATAGAGCCTGCTCAAGCTTCTCAATTTATCCAAGAACATTACAAGCACACTTTCCTGGACCTATTCATAGATTCAATGATTTCCCGATGGAGGTCCAGGAGCACTTGTATCAGATGTTCATGGTATATAATTTCGCATTGTAATTTAATTCTTATCGTATTCATACATGCAGTTAACTAACTCTTATGTATATAGAGCCAGCATCGATTCACGCGTCGTCCAGACGAGGCGCGGTCTCGATTTGTATGGACGATGACCGCAAGATCAAATTTCAAGCATTTGATGTATAACGTGAGAAAAAATGCAGAGAGACATTCTCAGAGTGCAGACTCGACTCTTTGGAAGGAGCGGGCACCCAGTTGGATGAGGGAGAATATTGGAAACTCTTTGCGACATCTGGGCTACAGAGAAATGGCAACAGACATCCTCAATAATGAAAGTTAATCGGGCTGCCAATCCAGAAGCAAACATGCATAGTAGTGGGTCTGTCTCTTTTGCGACCCATCAGTCCAGATTGTAAGTAATTTGTCCATTTCTGGTCTCTTTTATTATAAAGGTACTTATTTATGTCATGTTTTTTTCTGTGAAATAGGAGAAGGAGCTAAAAAGGCAGCCGACATTTTCGGAGGTGTTCGATAGAACACACAAGAAAAAAGGAACGGATGCATACATTAGCGATAGAGCCCGCGTGGTTGCAGTAAGTATTTAGAAGATATTCACTATTTAATTTTTCACATTAATATGAATATTAACTACTATTATTTTTTCTGTTTTCTTGCAGGAGTCATACAGAGAACAAATGACGGAGAAGTATCCGGGAGGAGAGCAGCCGCCGTTAGATCATGAGGATGGGTTGCGGCAGCTGGGGCCCAAAAGAAAGGCCATGTGTATGGTTTTGGGCACAGCATCGACACGAGCCGGGTGTTATCTGGAGGATCCAGCTCAGGGTCACAGACCAGTGCATTCCACGCAGGAGTTGGTACTCCAGGTACTTCTTCAAGACAGCTGATGGGCTTCATTGACAGTAGGATATCGGGCTTAGAGTCTCGTCTGGCGGATTCGATGGAGACTCGTCTTGCCCAGATGCAGATGCAGGTGACCGACGCACTACAGGCCCAGCTCTCCCAGACCCTCTCCCAAGTTATCGCCCAGGCCTTCTCACAGGCACCACCTCCTCCGCCACAGGCAGCACCTCCTCCACAGGCAAGTTATTTTAACTTTCATTTGGGTTGATCGACGCACAATTTTTTGTTAAGCAAGACAGTTTGGATTAAAAATGAAGAACTTACGTTTAGGGGTTCAAAATTAGAAATACTCATCAGATTGGCCTCCGGTTTTTTCCAGCACGGCCACGACGATGAATGTGACTTGTGGAAACTGATGGAGTTCAATTCGGATCTCCGGTTTGAGATCGACGCCTCAAACTTGCATTCGACAAGTCAGTTTAGATTAAAGATGAAGAATTTAGGTAGGTTTCGGGCTTCAAATTAGAAATACTCATCCGATTGGCCTCCAGTTTTTTCCAGCACGGCCAGGTGATGAATGTGACTTGTGGAAACTGACGGAGCTCAATTCGGACTCCCGGTTTGAGGTCGACGTCTCAAACTTACATTCACAAGTCAGTTTAGATTAAAATGAAGAACTTACGTTTAGGGGTTCAAAATTAGAAATACTCATCCGATTGGCCTCCAGTTTTTTCCAGCACGGCCAGGGGGATGAATGTGACTTGTGGAAACTGACGGAGCTCAATTCGGACTCCGGTTTGAGGTCGACGTCTCAAACTTACATTCGACAAGTCAGTTTAGATTAAAAATGAAGAACTTACATTTAGGGGTTCAAAATTAGAAATACTCATCTGATTGGCCTCCGGTTTTTTCCAGCACGGCCACGGCGATGAATGTGACTTGTGGAAACTGATGGAGTTCAATTCGGACTCCCAGTTTGAGGTCGACGCCTCAAACTTGCATTCGACAAGTCAGTTTAGATTAAGATGAAGATTTAGGTAGGTTTCGGGGTTCAGAATTAGAAATACTCATCCGATTGGCCTCCGGTTTTTTCCAGCACGGCCAGGTGATGAATGTGACTTGTGGAAACTGACGGAGCTCAATTCGGACTCCCGGTTGAGGTCGACGTCTCAAACTTACATTCGACAAGTCAGTTTAGATTAAAAATGAAGAACTTACGTTTAGGGGTTCAAAATTAGAAATACTCATCTGATTGGCCTCCGATTTTTTCCAGCACGGCCACGGCGATGAATGTGACTTGTGGAAACTGATGGAGTTCAATTCAGACTCCCGGTTTGAGGTCGACGCCTCAAACTTGCATTCGACAAGTCAGTTTAGATTAAAGATGAAGAATTTATGTAGGTTTCGGGCTTCAAATTTAGAAATACTCATCCGATTGGCCTCCGGTTTTTTCCAGCATGGCCAGGGTTGAATGTGACTTGTGGAAACTGACGGAGCTCAATTCGGACTCCTCGGTTTGAGGTCGAAGTCTCAAACTTACATTCGACAAGTCAGTTTAGATTAAAAATGAAGAACTTACTTTAGGGGTTCAAAATTAGAAATACTCATCTGATTGGCCTCCAGTTTTTTCCAGCACGGCCACGGCGATGAATGTGACTTGTGGAAACTGATGGAGTTCAATTCGGACTCCCGGTTTGAGGTCGACGCCTCAAACTTACATTCGACAAGTCAGTTTAGATTAAAGATGAAGAATTTAGGTAGGTTTCGGGGTTCAGAATTAGAAATACTCATCCGATTGGCCTCCGTTTTTTCCAGCACGGCCAGGGTGATGAATGTGACTTGTGGAAACTGACGGAGCTCAATTCGGACTCCCGGTTTGAGGTCGACGTCTCAAACTTACATTCGACAAGTCAGTTTAGATTAAAAATGAAGAACTTACGTTTAGGGGTTCAAAATTAGAAATACTCATCTGATTGGCCTCCAGTTTTTTCCAGCACGGCCACAGCGATGAATGTGACTTGTGGAAACTGATGGAGTTCAATTCGACTCCCGTTTGAGGTCGACGCCTCAAACTTGCATTCGACAAGTCAGTTTAGATTAAGATGAAGAATTAGGTAGGTTTCGGGGTTCAAAATTAGAAATACTCATCCGATTGGCCTCCGATTTTTTCCAGCACGGCCAGGGTGATGAATGTGACTTGTGGAAACTGACGGAGCTCAATTCGGACTCCCGGTTTGAGGTCGACGTCTCAAACTTACATTCGACAAGTCAGTTTAGATTAAAAATGAAGAACTTACGTTTAGGGGTTCAAAATTAGAAATACTCATCTGATTGGCCTCCGGTTTTTTCCAGCACGGCCACGGCGATGAATGTGACTTGTGGAAACTGATGGAGTTCAATTCGGACTCCCGGTTTGAGGTCGACGCCTCAAACTTTCATTCGACAAGTCAGTTTAGATTAAAGATGAAGAATTTAGGTAGGTTTCGGTTCAAAATTAGAATACTCATCCGATTGGCCTCCGATTTTTTCCAGCACGGCCAGGGTGATGAATGTGACTTGTGGAAACTGACGGAGCTCAATTCGGACTCCCGTTTGAGGTCGACGTCTCAAACTTACATTCGACAAGTCAGTTTAGATTAAAAATGAAGAACTTACGTTTAGGGGTTCAAAATTAGAAATACTCATCTGATTGGCCTCCGATTTTTTCCAGCACGGCCACGGCGATGAATGTGACTTGTGGAAACTGATGGAGTTCAATTCGGACTCCCGGTTTGAGGTCGACGCCTCAAACTTGCATTCGACAAGTCAGTTTAGATTAAAGATGAAGAATTTAGGTAGGTTTCGGAGTTCAAAATTAGAAATACTCATCCGATTGGCCTCCGGTTTTTTCCAGCACGGCCAGGGTGATGAATGTGACTTGTGGAAACTGACGGAGCTCAATTCGGACTCCCGGTTTGAGGTCGACGTCTCAAACTTACATTCGACAAGTCATTTAGATTAAAAATGAAGAACTTACATTTAGGGGTCAAAATTAGAAATACTCATCTGATTGGCCTCCGGTTTTTTCCAGCACGGCCACGGCGATGAATGTGACTTGTGGAAACTGATGGAGTTCAATTCGGACTCCCGGTTTGAGGTCGACGCCTCAAACTTGCATTCGACAAGTCAGTTTAGATTAAAGATGAAGAATTTAGGTAGGTTTCGGGGTTCAGAATTAGAAATACTCATCCGATTGGCCTCCGGTTTTTTCCAGCACGGCCAGGGTGATTAATGTGACTTGTGGAAACTGACGGAGCTCAATTCGGACTCCCGGTTTGAGGTCGACGTCTCAAACTTACATTCGACAAGTCAGTTTAGATTAAAAATGAAGAACTTACGTTTAGGGGTTCAAAATTAGAAATACTCATCTGATTGGCCTCCGGTTTTTTCCAGCACGGCCACGGCGATGAATGTGACTTGTGGAAACTGATGGAGTTCAATTCGGACTCCCGGTTTGAGGTCGACGCCTCAAACTTGCATTCGACAAGTCAGTTTAGATTAAAGATGAAGAATTTATGTAGGTTTCGGGCTTCAAAATTAGAAATACTCATCCGATTGGCCTCCGTTTTTTCCAGCATGGCCAGGGTGATGAATGTGACTTGTGGAAACTGACAGAGCTCAATTCGGACTCCCGGTTTGAGGTCGAAGTCTCAAACTTACATTCGACAAGTCAGTTTAGATTAAAAATGAAGAACTTACGTTTAGGGGTTCAAAATTAGAAATACTCATCTGATTGGCCTCCAGTTTTTTCCAGCACGGCCACGCGATGAATGTGACTTGTGGAAACTGATGGAGTTCAATTCGAACTCCCGGTTTGAGGTCGATGCCTCAAACTTGCATTCGACAAGTCAGTTTAGATTAAAGATGAAGAATTTAGGTAGGTTTCGGGGTTCAAAATTAGAAATACTCATCCGATTGGCCTCCGTTTTTTCCAGCACGGCCAGGGTGATGAATGTGACTTGTGGAAACTGACGGAGCTCAATTCGGACTCCCGGTTTGAGGTCGACGTCTCAAACTTACATTCGACAAGTCAGTTTAGATTAAAATGAAGAACTTACGTTTAGGTTCAAAATTAGAAATACTCATCTGATTGGCCTCCGGTTTTTTCCAGCACGGCCACGGCGATGAATGTGACTTGTGGAAACTGATGGAGTTCAATTCGGACTCCCGGTTTGAGGTCGACGCCTCAAACTTTCATTCGACAAGTCAGTTTAGATTAAAGATGAAGAATTTAGGTAGGTTTCGGGGTTCAAAATTAGAAATACTCATCCGATTGGCCTCCGATTTTTTCCAGCACCGGGTGAGGGTGATGAATGTGACTTGTGGAAACTGACGGAGCTCAATTCGGACTCTCGGTTTGAGGTCGACGTCTCAAACTTACATTCGACAAGTCAGTTTAGATTAAAAGAAGAACTTACGTTTAGGGGTTCAAAATTAGAAATACTCATCTGATTGGCCTCCGATTTTTTCCAGCACGGCCAGGCGATGAATGTGACTTGTGGAAACTGATGGAGTTCAATTCGGACTCCCGGTTTGAGGTCGACGCCTCAAACTTGCATTCGACAAGTCAGTTTAGATTAAAGATGAAGAATTTAGGTAGGTTTCGGAGTTCAAAATTAGAATACTCATCCGATTGGCCTCCGGTTTTTTCCAGCACGGCCAGGGTGATGAATGTGACTTGTGGAAACTAACGGAGCTCAATTCGGACTCCCGGTTTGAGGTCGACGTCTCTCACTTACATTCGACAAGTCAGTTTAGATTAAAAATGAAGAACTTACATTTAGGGGTCAAAAATTAGAAATACTCATCTGATTGGCCTCCGGTTTTTTCCAGCACGGCCACGGCGATGAATGTGACTTGTGGAAACTGATGGAGTTCAATTCGGACTCCCGGTTTGAGGTCACGCCTCAAACTTGCATTCGACAAGTCAGTTTAGATTAAAGATGAAGAATTTAGGTAGGTTTCGGGGTTCAGAATTAGAAATACTCATCCGATTGGCCTCCGGTTTTTTTCCAGGCACGGCCAGGGTGATTAATGTGACTTGTGGAAACTGACGGAGCTCAATTCGGACTCCCGGTTTGAGGTCGACGTCTCAAACTTACATTCGACAAGTCAGTTTAGATTAAAAACGAAGAACTTACGTTTAGGGGTTCAAAATTAGAAATACTCAACTGATTGGCCTCCGGTTTTTTCCAGCACGGCCACGGCGATGAATGTGACTTGTGGAAACTGATGGAGTTCAATTCGGACTCCCGGTTTGAGGTCGACGCCTCAAACTTGCATTCGACAAGTCAGTTTAGATTAAAGATGAAGAATTTATGTAGGTTTCGGGCTTCAAAATTAGAAATACTCATCCGATTGGCCTCCGGTTTTTTCCAGCATGGCCAGGGTGATGAATGTGACTTGTGGAAACTGACAGAGCTCAATTCGGACTCCCGTTTGAGGTCGAAGTCTCAAACTTACATTCGACAAGTCAGTTTAGATTAAAAATGAAGAACTTACGTTTAGGGGTTCAAAATTAGAAATACTCATCTGATTGGCCTCCAGTTTTTTCCAGCACGGCCACGGCGATGAATGTGACTTGTGGAAACTGATGGAGTTCAATTCGGACTCCCGGTTTGAGGTCGACGCCTCAAACTTGCATTCGACAAGTCAGTTTAGATTAAAGATGAAGAATTTAGGTAGGTTTCGGGGTTCAGAATTAGAAATACTCATCCGATTGGCCTCCAGTTTTTTCCAGCACGGCCAGGGTGATGAATGTGACTTGTGGAAACTGACGGAGCTCAATTCGGACTCCCGGTTTGAGGTCGACGTCTCAAACTTACATTCGACAAGTCAGTTTAGATTAAAAATGAAGAACTTACGTTTATGGTTCAAAATTAGAAATACTCATCTGATTGGCCTCCGGTTTTTTTCAGCACGGCCACGGCGATGAATGTGACTTGTGGAAACTGATGGAGTTCAATTCGGACTCCCGGTTTGAGGTCGACGCCTCAAACTTGCATTCGACAAGTCAGTTTAGATTAAAGATGAAGAATTTAGGTAGGTTTCGGGGTTCAGAATTAGAAATACTCATCCGATTGGCCTCCGGTTTTTTCCAGCACGGCCAGGTGATGAATGGACTTGTGGAAACTGACGGAGCTCAATTCGGACTCCCGGTTTGAGGTCGACGTCTCAAACTTACATTCGACAAGTCAGTTTAGATTAAAAATGAAGAACTTACGTTTAGGGGTTCAAAATTAGAAATACTCAACTGATTGGCCTCCGGTTTTTTCCAGCACGGCTACGGCGATGAATGTGACTTGTGGAAACTGATGGAGTTCAATTCGGACTCCCGGTTTGAGGTCGACGCCTCAAACTTGCATTCGACAAGTCAGTTTAGATTAAAGATGAAGAATTTATGTAGGTTTCGGGCTTCAAAATTAGAAATACTCATCCGATTGGCCTCCGGTTTTTTCCAGCATGGCCAGGGTGATGAATGTGACTTCTGGAAACTGACGGAGCTCAATTCGGACTCCCGGTTTGAGGTCGAAGTCTCAAACTTACATTCGACAAGTCAGTTTAGATTAAAAATGAAGAACTTACGTTTAGGGGTTCAAAATTAGAAATACTCATCTGATTGGCCTCCAGTTTTTTCCAGCACGGCCACGGCGATGAATGTGACTTGTGGAAACTGATGGAGTTCAATTCGGACTCCCGGTTTGAGGTCGACGCCTCAAACTTGCATTCGACAAGTCAGTTTAGATTAAAGATGAAGAATTTAGGTAGGTTTCGGGGTTCAAAATTAGAAATACTCATCCGATTGGCCTCCGGTTTTTTCCAGCACGGCCAGGGTGATGAATGTGACTTGTGGAAACTGACGGAGCTCAATTCGGACTCCCGGTTTGAGGTCGACGTCTCAAACTTACATTCGACAAGTCAGTTTAGATTAAAAATGAAGAACTTACGTTTAGGGGTTCAAAATTAGAAATACTCATCTGATTGGCCTCCAGTTTTTTCCAGCACGGCCACGGCGATGAATGTGACTTGTGGAAACTGATGGAGTTCAATTCGGACTCCCGGTTTGAGGTCGACGCCTCAAACTTGCATTCGACAAGTCAGTTTAGATTAAAGATGAAGAATTTAGGTAGGTTTCGGGGTTCAGAATTAGAAATACTCATCCGATTGGCCTCCGGTTTTTTCCAGCACGGCCAGGGTGATGAATGTGACTTGTGGAAACTGACGGAGCTCAATTCGGACTCCCGGTTTGAGGTCGACGTCTCAAACTTACATTCGACAAGTCAGTTTAGATTAAAAATGAAGAACTTACGTTTATGGGTTCAAAATTAGAAATACTCATCTGATTGGCCTCCGGTTTTTTCCAGCACGGCCACAGCGATGAATGTGACTTGTGGAAACTGATGGAGTTCAATTCGGACTCCCGGTTTGAGGTCGATGCCTCAAACTTGCATTTGACAAGTCAGTTTACATTAAAGATGAAGAATTTAGGTAGTTTCGGGCTTCAAAATTAGAAATACTCATCCGATTGGCCTCCGGTTTTTTCCAGCACGGCCAGGGTGATAAATGTGACTTGTGGAAACTGACGGAGCTCAATTCGGACTCCCGGTTTGAGGTCGACGTCTCAAACTTACATTCGACAAGTCAGTTTAGATTAAAAATGAAGAACTTACGTTTAGGGGTTCAAAATTAGAAATACTCATCTGATTGGCCTCCGGATTTTTCCAGCACGGCCACGGCGGCGATGAATGTGACTTGTGGAAACTGACGGAGTTCAATTCGGACTCCCGATTTTAGCTCGACGTCTCAAACTTACAATCAACAAGTCAAGTTATATTAAAAATGATTAACTTACGTTTAAGGGTTTAAAATTAGAAATACTCATCCGATTGGCCTCCGATTTTTTTGTAAATTTAAATATTTTATTGTTTCTAATAATATTCAATTTTAACTTATTATTGTTATATATGTATTGTAGGTTCCTTCAGCGAGTGGCGTGGGAGGAGACGAGCACGAGGACGAGGAGGATGATTCATGATTTCCATTTCACTATTATTCTTATTGTTATTGACATTTGTATTGTTGTTGTTGATAGTTTATTATTATGATGTTGTGTATTTTTTATTGTTCATGTGGACTTTATATTATTATTGTGGACATTTTTATTTTATTATTGTGTTGTGGATATTTTTATTATTGTTGTTTGTGGTCATTTACTGTGTTGTATTGTGGATATCTATTATTGTTGTGGACGTTGTTTTATTTATACATGCTATTTTGCTAAAAATTATAAATTAAAAAAAAATACAAAACAGAGACCGATTAGTGACTGAAAAAAATCAGTCACAATTCGGTCCCTGATATAGCGACCGCATTGAGACCGAAATTATTCGGTCTCAATAGAGACCGAACGCATCGGTCTCTATTCGGTCTCAAATAGAGACCGAACGCATCGGTCTCTATTCGGTCCCTATATGGGGACCGAATTGTGACTGATAAAATTCGGTCTCTATTTGAGACCGAATAAGTTCGGTCTCAATTCGGTCGCTATATCAGGGACCGAATTGTCACCTAAATTATTCAGTCTCTGATGTACACTTTTAGCGACTGAAGTGCTTCGGTGATTATTCGGTCACTAATTAGTGACCAAATAGTGACCGAACTTTTTCGGTCACAGATTTGTGACCAGAAATTGTTCACCGACAAGTTCGGTCTCTATTCAGTCGCTATTCGGTCTCTGAACTGTTTAGAGACCGAATAGAGACCGAATATTTCGGTCTCTATTCCCGTTTTTTCTTGTAGTGTCATTAACCTCGCCGGTAACCCTCCCTAACCCGACATATATCCCTTACTAAAGTCATCCGTAAAAATAGTAGGGAATTAAAGTCACTACTCGCTCAACATCATTCATTGGGGCAGCATATGATGAAAATCTACTACTTATGAGCATTAACAACATCGAATAGAATTATAACACTACAAGAAAAAGCGGCATTTTCGACGGACACAATCCGTCGGAAACACCGCCTTCTGACAGCTTTCTGTCGAGCGGTCGTTGGAAATGATCCGTCGGAAATATCTGGTCAGAAATTCCGACGGTAAAAAAATCTATCAGCAATCCATCGAAAATACCAACCGAATATTCCGTCGGAAATTGCGTCGGTAATTTTCGACTGAAAATGTTGGAAAATTTTGTCGAAAATTTGGTCAGTATTTGCCGACCAACCACTGTCAGAAAATCCGTCGAAATTTCTGTCGGTAAATTTCGACAGGAAAATCCGTCGGAAAAGTATCTGTCGGCACTTTAGACAGAAATACCGATGATTTTGTTCCGTCAGTAAACTGCATTTTCCGACGGCCATGTATCCGTTGGAAAAGCCGTCGAAAACTCCTATAATTTTTTTTAATAAAAAAACAATAATTTTTCAAACCTGCTACAATATAATATTCATACATTTCACAACAAGTACTCACAATCAACAGAAAATCATAAAACATAACAAATATAAAATCATACACAAAAATAAATACTAAAAATCAAGACAGGTCTGCTGGATCGTCTGCTGTCCCCGCCTCATGATCGTCAGGTGCCGGAGGTTGATCCTATATTAAAAAATAATAATATGAGAAACATTAATAAAAATTAATATACATACATTATTTCAAAAATAAATTTAGAATATGTGATTATTCTCAAGTTTAATTAGAAACTATTTTTGATCATTTTACTTTGGTTTTTTTTAGATTAGTGATTTGAGCGCCGAACCCAATCAGGGAATTCAAATCGGATTCCGTCAGTTCGCACACGTCAATTTAACCCACCCGGTCGTGTCAGAGCGAACGGCACGCCGATCAGATCCCTATTTGGGATTTTGTACCCCGGGTGTGTATTTTAACCCTTTAGACTTGGGTTATTTTTAGATCCGTCATTTCAATGCCCAACCCAATTTAGGAATCCAAATCGGATTCCGTCAGTTCACACACGTCAATTTAACCCACCCGGTCGTGTCGGAGTGAACGGCACGCCGATCAGATCCCTATTTGGGATTTTGTACCCCCGGGTTGTGTGTTTTGACCCTTAGATTTGAGTTTTTTTTAGATCCTTCATTTCAACGCCCAACCCAATCCGAAAATCCAAATCGGATTCTGTTAGTTCGCACACGTCAATTTAACCCACCCGGTCGTGTGGAGTGAACGGCACACCGATCAGATCCCTATTTGGGATTCTGTACCCCCGGGTTGTGTGTTTTTACCCTTTAGACTTGGGTTTTTTTTAGATTAGTGATTTGAGCGCCAAACCCAATCCGGGAATCCAAATCAGATTCCGTCAGTTCGCACACGTCAATTTAATCCACCCGGTCGTGTCGAAGTGAACGACATGCCGATCAGATCCCTATTTGGGATTTTGTACCCCCAGGTTGTGTGTTTTGACCCTTTAGACTTGAGTTTTTTTTAGATCCGTCATTTCAACGCCGAACCCAATCCGGGAATCCAAATCGAATTCCGTCAGTTCGCACACGTCAATCTAATCCACCCAGTCATGTCGGAGTGAACGGCACACCGATCAGATCCCTATTTGGGATTTTGTACCCCCGGGTTGTGTGTTTTGACCCTTTAGACTTGGTTTTTTTTAGATCCGTCATTTCAACGCCCAACCTAATCTGGGAATCCAAATCGGATTCCGTCAGTTCGCACACGTCAATTTAACCCACCCAGTCGTGTCGGAGTGAACGTCACGTCGATCAGATCCCTATTTAGGATTTTGGACCCCCGGGTTGTGTGTTTTAACCCTTTAGACTTGAGTTTTTTTTAGATCCGTCATTTCAACGCTCAACCAATCCGGGAATCCAAATCGGATTCCGTCAGTTCACACACGTCAATTTAACCCACCTGATTGTGTTGGAGCAAACGGCACGCTGATCAGATCCCTATTTGGGATTTTGGACCCCCGGGTTGTGTGTTTTGACCCTTTAGACTTGGGTTTTTTTTAGATCCGTCATTTCAACGCCCAACCTAATCTGGGAATCAAATCGGATTCCGTCAGTTCGCACACGTCAATTTAACCCACCCAGTCGTGTCGGAGTGGAACGTCACGTCGTCGATCCCTATTTAGGATTTTGGACCCCCGGGTTGTGTGTTTTAACCCTTTAGACTTGAGTTTTTTTTAGATCCGTCATTTCAACGCTCAACCAATCCGGGAATCCAAATCGGATTCCGTCAGTTCACACACGTCAATTTAACCCACCTGATTGTGTTGGAGCAAACGGCACGCTGATCAGATCCCTATTTGGGATTTTGGACCCCCGGGTTGTGTGTTTTGACCCTTTAGACTTGAGTTTTTTTTAGATCCGTCATTTCAACGCCCAACCCAATCCGAGAATCCAAATCGGATTCTGTCAGTTCACACACGTCAATTTAACCCCCCCCCCCCCCCCCCCCTATCGTGTCGGAATGAACGACACGCCAATCAGATCCCTATTTGGGATTTTGTACCCCCGGGTTGTGTGTTTTGACCCTTTAGACTTGGGTTTTTTTTAGATCCGTCATTTCAACGCCCAACCCAATCGGGAATCCAAATCGGATTTCGTCAGTTCGCACACGTCAATTTAACCCACCCGGTCGTGTCGGAGTGAACAGTACGCCGATCAGATCCCTATTTAGGATTTTGTACCCCCGGATTGTGTGTTTTGACCCTTTAGACTTGGGTTTTTTTTAGATCCGTCATTTCAACGCCCAACCCAATCCGGGGATCCAAATCGGATTCTGTCAGTTCACACACCAATTTAATCCCCCGGTCATGTTGGAGTGAACGACACACCGATCAGGTTCCTATTTGGGATTTTGAACCCCCGAGTTGTGTGTTTTGACCTTTTAGACTTGAGTTTTTTTTAGATCCGTCATTTCAACGCCCTTTACACTTCTGTTAAGTTAATTAATTTAGATTTCTTTTTTTCCCTTTTGACATTCTTTAGTGGTTTCATTTCATTCAAAGTATATGAAATTAATAGTAATACTGACCTGAGGGGCTGGCTGTGAGGGGCGTACTCTCTGCATGACTGAGATCAACTGCTAAACCATATCGCCGAAGTGCGTCCATAGCTCTTCCCGTAGCTCTTACCGAATGAGGGTTCTAATCTCCTCTACACCACTGACAGGCGGCGCAGCAGATGAAATTGCATATGCCGGAGGAGCGACCGAACTCGCATATGAGGACAACACTGGAGTAGTATCCAGGCTGTCCCCAAAGTCGTACACTCGACCCTTCCTCGGCCCTCCCGCTGCATCCACCCAAGCCTCCAGATCCAAGTCTGGCTGGGGAGTGCCCTCTGCATAGCGATCCGCCATCGTCCTGTCATAGGTCTCCTGCAGAACAAATTAAAACTAAATTATTGAAAACAAATTATTTTAATATCTTAATTGAATTCAAATTTTATAGCTTGACTTACAGCAATCGTGCGAGCACTCTCGCTGAAATAATCATCCGTCCCCTTCCGCTTATGAGTCCGATCAAATAACTCGCGAAATGTAGGGGCACGCTCAAGCTCGGGATGCTTACAATTCAACAAAATTAGTTAGTTTCACAATAATAATCAATCTATTAAGCAATTGAACAATAATATGCTTACCAATTTTTTGCTGTGGGTCGCATAAGATACGGACCCACTAGTATGCACACTCTTCTCCGGATGAGTTGATCGGTTGCGTTTTACCGCCTGTGACCGCTCCTGCCATGTTCCAGTAGCCCAACACTCACAAAGGGACTCCCAATAGTCCCTCCTCAGCCAAACAGGGCCGTAATCCAGCCAAGCCATAGGATCTTGGTTGCCTGTGGTCTTCATTGCCTTGTCCCGGGCCTCCCACATCGACTTTCTTAAATTAGTCTAGGTAGTAGACTCCCAGACGGCTCGAGCTCAAGGGAGATCCTCAGGTCTTGTAAACGTGTACCTCCGCTGTAAAGAAATAAAATTACTCAACTGTCTGCACTAATAGATATAGTAATTAAATAAATGACTTCAAATCAGTAAAAATTAATAATACCATGAACATGTTAAATAATAAATCTCGGACGGGCACCGGGATCTCTCTCCATGCATCCACTGGTCTTGGAATATGTGCGTGGACCAGCGTCGTAATATAGCGGGAAGCAGAACCAGGATCTATCTTTCCCTTGCAATTGCACATTAATTTTGTACATGAAATGTATAACATAAATAACAAATATAGTAAGTTTGAAGTGATCAAGTTTACCCTGAGATCCAACATGGCTGTCGTCCCGGTAGCTGAGGCCCCTCCTCATCGCTGCTAGATGTTGGCTCTCCACCTCTGTTGAAAACAATTAAGTACACTATTGTTGTATAAATTGGAAGAAAAGAAACATACTAATCTATGGAAACATACATGTACCTGGTGGTGAGGAAGAAGGGAAAGGTGGCGCTACTCACGTGGTCGACGGGGAGGCGGTCCCTACAAAATTATATACACAATAGAAAATATGAATTTAAATTGAACAATAATACATAGAGTTTTGTGTTTACATATACGTATACCTGTCGCCGGGACGACCGGCGTGGACGGGGAGGCAGTCCCTACATAATTGTATGTACGTTAGATCTCGTGAATTTAATATGAACAATAATATGTAGAGTTTTGTGTGTACATATGCATATACCTGTCGCCGGGACGACCAGCGTGGACGGGGAGGCAGTCCCTGCAAAATTGTATGTACGTTAGAAAATATGAATTTAATATGAACAATAATATAAAAACTCTTGTGTGTACATATGCATATACCTGTCGTGGACGGGGACGCGGACCCTCGGCCTATGGACGTGGAAACCGTCCGACTCCGTCCTCCACGTACCATATCTCTATTGAGATAAATAAAGATATAACATGTCATCAGCACTCAAATTTGAAGTAGCTATTGAATAACATATAATTAGCAACAACACGAAGTTCTTACAAAATGTAGGGTATATTATCTATATTCATCATCAGATGCTGAAGATATGTTTAATTCAGCGTCATCTTCGTCATCCTCCTCGAATTCGTCCTCATCATGCCGGGACTCTTCCTCCACATCAAACTCCACCTCCCGCTCAAGGGCATTTGGGTCAACTTCTTCCTGTTTGTTATCCTTATATAAGCAAATTGTTTCATTTATATCATCAACACTGAACTACGTAGAAGCCGCCAACTCTCGTGCGTCACTCCGATCTGATTGGAAAAAATTGTCATTAACACCTTCGAGGTCATCATCAGCCTGGAGAAGCTCATACTCAGGGAATAGCCTTGATTTTACTCTACATGCAGCCCACCAATCTCTCAATTTGAGGGATGAATAATTTGAATAATAAACTTGTTGGGCTTGTGCCGCCAGAATGAATGGCTCATACGTACTCAACTTGGACTTATGCTTGACATCGACAATCCCATATGTTGTGTCATTATGAATAGAGGTCGGATCAAACCAATGACACTTGAAGAGAATTACATTGTTGTCTTGTCCCAAAAATTGCAGTTCAATGACTTCTTCGAGAATGCCATAATAGTTTATTTCATTTTCATTGCAGGCACTTCCCTTACACATACGCCGCTGTTCATTGTAGATTTATACCGTCCATAATCCCTCGTCTGAAATCGGTATCCATTCACAATGTAGCCTGGATAGACGCGTACAATCTTCGAGGACCCATAACTGATCTCTTGTACTCTTGAATCAGTAACCAAACCTTGTTCAACCTATTATTAAAAAAAGGGACAGACAATGACAAATTACGCCAACTAAGTATGCATAAGAGCATAACACTTATGCTTCAAAATATTTAGACACTTACTCGAGATCTTAACCAAGTAGGAAAAGACTTCTCTCGTTCCTTTTCAACCTGCACGTCAGTCAGACGTGGATTCCGTTGCAGTATGACCGAGTCAAACTCTCTACAATGTAAATGTCACACAACCTCTAAGTTCTGCAGTATTGCTCGCAAATGATGTATTTCATTAGTGTTGAGAGCTTACTCAATGTAAGGGTCTAGTTCTGTGCAATTCATAAATACATAGATCTCTGCAACTACCAACTCTCTGTCTTCGAGTGTGTGAGTAGAAGAATATCCAAATGCTCGCCCGTGACACTTGAACACAGAAAGTCGGCCAGACACATGTCAAAGTACATCAAACAAAAGTTCGATATCTCTTCAATAAGGTACGCCTGGGTAATGGAGCCCTCAACTTGTGCTTTGTTGCGGACTTTCATCTTAAGATTGTGCATGCACCTACGACAATAATTCAAATGAATACATATGAAATATAAAAGATCGTCGTAATGTGAATAAATTAAGACATAGGAATATACCTCTTAAACGGATACATCCATCGAAATTGTACTGGTCCTCCGACCCTAGCCTCATATGGTAAATGGATGATCAGGTGCTCCATTGAATCAAAGAATGCTGGAGGAAATATCTTCTCTAATTTATAGACTATCTGTATTATATTTTGCTCCATATTTTGCAAGTCATGAAGTCTGAGTTCTGATGCAGATAAAATCCTGAAGAATTAACTCAGCTCAGTCATTGCTCCCCATATTTGCTTCGGCAACAACTCACGAAAAGCAAGTGGCATCAGTCTTTGCATGAAAACATGGCAGTCATGACTCTTCATTTTATATATTTTCCCCTCATTGACATTTACACAATGGGCAATATTCGAGACATATCCATCCGGAAATCTCAATTGCTTCAACCATTGCAACACTTCCTAATCTGTCTAGCCCCAAGCACATATGAAGCTTTAGGTTGCACCACTTTTCCACTAACATGCTGCAGCTCTAGTTCTGGACGTCTGCAAAGTACTTTCAAATCCATTCGTGCCTTGACGTTATCCTTCGTTTTGCCTTTGACATCCATAACTGTGTTGAACACATTATCAAAAACATTCTTCTCTATATGCATGACATCCAGGTTATGTCGTATCAAAAGTGTTGACCAATAAGGCAATTCCCAAAATATGCTTTGCTTCACCTAATTGTGATCCTTCCCAAAGCCGGGGATTTCTCGGGTACTACCAGCCAGTTGTGATACAGTCGGTAATTAAGTTCTGGACCCGCTTCGCCATGTTTCCACCAGACACCCGTTCCATATCTACCTCCTCCATCATAATTGTATTTTTCATAAAAGAATCTTTTTGCTTTCGGAAAGGATGGTCACTCGGTAGAAACCGACGGTGACAATCGAACCAACATGATTTTCCCACAGATTTCAATACAAATGATTTAGAATCCTTCATGCAATAAGGACATGCCAACCTCCCATGTGTGCTCCAGCCAGATAACATGCCGTACGCTGGGAAGTCACTTATTGTCCACATTAATGCAGCCTTCAAATTGAAATTCTGTTTTCTGGATGCATCATAAGAGAGAACCCCATCTGACCATAACACTTTTAGTTCATCAATCAACGGTCTGAGATATATGTCTATATGTTTTTCTGGACTTTTTAGACCCAGAATCAGCAATGAAAGGAACAGATTCGCACGCTTCATGCACATGTCAGGTGGAAGGTATACGGTGTTAGAAATACTCGCCAACATGAGTAAGATGCCATCGAGCCTCCGAATGGATTGAAACCGTCTGTGCATAAACCCAGCCGCACGTTGCGTGGATCCCTTGAGAAGTAAGGATGAGTACGGCTAAAATGAGTAATTTAAAATATAAAATTAAATCATAATATGGTAAATATGAAAGAATCAATCAAATGGCTACAAATAAACATACGAATGTTGAAGGATTAACTTGTAGTGTGAAATATGTGAAAGTAAACAATATGTTTAACAAAGAAAGTCATTGCATTGTTTATTTTCATGTAAAGCGTAAACAAATAACAGCGAGCAAGATAAAAAATAACTTCATTTACCAAAAGCTTTGAATATAAGCAATTAGGAGAAGGAACTTGTAGGTCCGGTGAATTGAGTGTTAATAATTTTTTAAGATCTTTTAAGTGAATCACGAGATTGTAAATACAAAGAAGACAGGTAGAAGAGAGGGAACAAATCATACAATGAGATTATATAATTTTTAAAGAGATTCAACTCAGTTGAGTGTTGTCTATATAAGCTTTGATTATATAATTTTTAAGAGATTCAAATCATACAAAGAGCAAAATCATAACACTATGAACAAGAAGATCGTATTCGCGGACCACAAAAATTATTTTTTGGCAGACAACCTAAAAGGCCAGTGGGGAATTGTTCTCCTCATTCAACCTTTTTTTCATGGGGAAAGGAGGGGAGAAAAGTAGTTTAGTGGCGCATTTTTTTAACGCACTTTTTTTAACACAGGACAAACACCCCAGATCCACACACACACACTACTTTACAAAGTATTTATTATGGAGCGCAATTTATTGTCCATCTAAATGTGTCTGACTAATACGAAGAATGGGGACAGCGACAGTTTTAGAAAATTATAATTCAGTTTTAGGCCCAGAATCATAGCAGATATAAGAATAAACTTATTTATACAAATGAACCTAGAGAAACACATCTAAGTAAACCCACAGTATGAAATATGTCAACACGTTGCACCACCAATAGAGAGCGTTTATTAAGAGGGATAACATCGTAAACCAACTGGTAAATAGTATATAACTTCATGGTATAGGAATGCCAGAAAGAGAAAACTTACCTGAAAGTGATAAGCAAATTAATCAAAACATGCACATTTTATCATGTCAGATGCACAGAAGAGATGGGAGTTAGGTGACCCTTAGAATTATGTAAAGGAAGCTGCCTTCCATGGAGACAAATGAAGTTAGTAGACAACAACATATGCTAGTATTCACTGCTAAAGGCAAAGGCAAAAAGTATTTCTGGCATTTGCAGAACAAAATTGACATAAAGGTGATTTTTTGCACTAAGCATTGAAATCAGAACATAGGCATGAAATATTATTCAGTTTGAAACATGAAAAGTTAAACTAAAGCCAATTAGATTCAAAACAGTACAAGAGGAACAATGAACACAAAGATGAAATGTCAAAAAAGGGTCAGCATGTACAGACCGTAAAAGTTATTAAAGAGGAAACTTGCAAACAGGAAAACACCTAGCCTAGATCTCCCAAGACAGTAAATTCCTTAAGTTTGGGTGAAAGCACATTAATCAATGGCAGACGCTGCAAAGAATCATGCAGTTAAAATAAAAGAAAACAAATTTCTCACAAAGGGGGCCGGGTGGGGGGTTGGGGGGCTGGGTGGGGGGTTGGGAGGGGGAGGGGGGCTGACAGGTGGGGGAGGGGGATCGCCCAAAGGGGGGCTGGGTGGGGGGTTGGGAGGGGGAGGGGGGCTGACAGGAGGGTGAGGGGGCGGGTGGGGGGTTGGGAAAATTTAAAAATTAAACCAAACTAATTTTTCTTTTTTGGTTTGATTTAAGATCAGACTGGATTTTTTTCTCATTTCAAACTGAACCAAATCAAACTGAATCAATCGATTCAATTTGAACGAACACCCCAAATCTTGATGGCAGCTACCTAGACGACCTAAGGACATTCGAGGCTCACCCTTGAAGCGATTTGAAGCTCCATCTCCTACATAGATGTAAGGTAGTTGGAAAGGCTGTTTAGGTTTTTCTCTCTCTCTCTCTCTTCTCTCTCTCTCTGATTTGAAGCTCCATCTCCTACATAGATGTAAGGTAGTTGGAAAGGCTGTTTAGGTTCTCTCTCTCTCCCTCCCCATCGTTTTTTCACTCACTTGACTTGAACATTGGAAGAATTTCACTCAAGTTACATCTAGAGACATCTTTTCTCTCGGGGGTGTACTCTAGATTAGGCCTCTCCTAATATCATTTTCCAGATGCTGCATATAGTTTTTTTTTTTTCCAAAAATTAAGATTTACCGAACCAAGATAACTAAAAGGCATTAGGGTGATTTTAGGTGGGGGGGGGGGGGACTCGACAACATATTACGTAAATTATATAATATAATATAACTTATGTAAATTACAGTATATTTGTGTAATTTGTTCAGACATAGTTTTATAGGGGTTGTTATATATATCCTATGTTTTTTTAGTACCTTCTTTTGCCATCACCATCGGCTCGTCGTCGTCTTTAGTTTTCTTAAACTTTATAATAGAAGGATTGTGATGAAGTTGACGTCGAAACTATATTTAAATTATATGAAATGAAGCATCAAATACATGTCCAACATTTTTCATCCTTGTTTATCAAGTCTCCGATCGCAAATTGGCACATACATGTAGATATATCAAAATGCATGATTTCTTAGTTCGTAGGGTGGTTGAAGTCAATTTTATGTGTTTAGTTTTCTTTCATCAAATTTTAAAAGAAATTGGTTCGATATTTTATGTCAATACAAATGACCCTAATATATAATCTAAATACCCCCACCACCTAACAAAATAGAATTAGGACAGGAGGGGGAGGGGGCCGGGTGGGGGGTTGGGAGGGGGTGGGGAAGGAGGGGGAGGGGGGCTGCCAGGAGGGGGCTGCTAGGAGGGGGATCAGAGGGGGGCCGGGTGGGGGGTTGGGAGGGGATGGGGTGGGGGAGGAGGGGACTATGGGGAATGTGGGGGAGGGGGGCTGCCAAGAGGGGGAGGGGGGCTGGGTAGGGGGTTGGAGGGGGTGGGGAGGGAGGGGGAGGGGGGCTGCTAGGAGGGGGATCGGAGGGGGGCCGGGTGGGGGGGTTGGGAGGGGGTGGGGTGGGGGAGGAGGGGACTATGGGGAATGTGGGGGGGGGGGGGACGGAGGGGGGAATGTGGGGGGGGTGGACTATGGGGGGGGGGGGGACTGTGGGTGGAGGGGGGAATGCATGTGGGGGAGGGGGGGGGACTATGCGGGGGAGTGGGGGATGGTGGGGGAGGAGGGGACGGAGGGGGGAGGGGGAGGGAGGGTTGTAGGGAGGGGTAGGAGGCATACCGACGGCGTGGGGGCGACGAGCTGGAGGCGGCCGGAGGCGGCGATGTTAGGGCGGCGAGGCGCCGGAGGCGTCCGCAGGCGGCGGCAGGTCGCGGCTAGCGGCGGCGGAGTGGGGGGACGCGACGGTTAGCGCGGGACGGCGGCAGCGAGGGCCGGCGACGCCAGGGAAGAGAGAGAGAGAGACGCCGGAGACGAGAGAGAGAGAGAGAGAGGAGAGAGAGAGAGGAGAGGAGAGAGAGAGAGAGAGAGAGAGAGAGAGCAGGCGCGGGGAAAGTGGGGCGGGGGGGGGGGGGGAAATATTGCGGATTTTTCGACGGAACAAATTCTGTCGAAAAACTGTCGAAAATACCAACGGATTTTCTGACAGAATATTTTCCGTCGGAAAATCCGACTGATATTTTCAATAAAATATCACTGTTAGATATACCGATGGCTTTTCCGACGGAAATATTTCCGTCGAAAAATTCCGTCGGTAATCCCGTTTTCTCTTGTGGTGTAAGAAGGTTATGTTCAACATAAGAACATGAACATTTCAAGTTTGAGAAAGGCTTATTGCACTTGTCCATTGCACTTTAAGTGTAATATGACTAGACAACAAGCCCATGTGGCATCTAACAATTAGATTGCCACTTTATCACCTCTCATGTGAGAGATGCCACATGAGTTATTATCTAGTCACATTGCACTTAAAGTGTAATGGACAAGTGCAATAAACATTTCTCTTCAAAATTTCTCTATCCGATCTCACTGTAAACCACTTGTACATCCATTCAGTTACCAAATAATTATTAAACTCCTTATGTGCGCTTCCACATCTCGGTTAGCGTCCCTGTTAATCGTCTCATCCAGGCCCACACCTTGTTCCATCCTCGATCAGTGAAATAACAGGATAAGAATAAGAGGCAGGTACTCATATGTCTCACGCCTATCACTTCCTTTTGACAGATGTAACCAAACATGAACCCCATTTGAAGGCGAAGGCTTCCCTTGGATGGCCACCTGACTACCTTCTCACAAAATAAGGATGGTTGGAAGCCGTAATAACCTTTCACCACCGTGCATGGAGGATCTACACCTTTTAACCATGTCCTAGTTAGATTGTTTGAGAGTAACATGTACATCTCCTTTCTCCACTTCTGTTTGTCGCTGTCTGCTGTTAGTTGTTTACAGCCGACTGTTGTTGCCACGCCACTGGTCATCTCTAATTATTATCGCCCACTGCCTAGCTACTACTCCTTCATTCTTGCAAGTCAGATATAATGTGACGTAGTTAGATTTATTTCCAATCAATCCAACTATTATTAAATATATTTCTGTGCATAAAATAGTCTTACACTAGCTACCGGCAATATATTACTCATCAACTTAACCTAACGTAGGTAGCTGCATGCAGGAGGGGGTGAACATGGAACTGGTCAGAACCCACACGACATTAGGCAATCTTTTGATCCCTGTCCCCCAAGGGTTAGATCTAGAAAGATGGCCACTTCTGTGAGTTGTCACTTACAGTTGCATGCCTTCAATTTTGGGCTGCCCAAAACTACATATTAGATATTTACTTTTATAATAGGTCATTGTTAGATCTTAATACTTTGCCTAATTGTAACTTAAGATTCGGAGAGTAAGAAATGTTTTAGAGAAAAAAACATACACTGCCTTTTGGAGCCTTCACTCGCTTCTCCAAATCCCATCATCAACTTCATCTACACTGATGAAGATAACATCATCTCGACAAACGATACATCATGTCGCTGCCGTATTCAAATTATTTGACAAGGGCGCCTCTCTCTCTCTCTCTAAGCACAGACAACATAAACATAATGGCGCGTGAGACGACAAAGATGAGTGCAGATCGAGGCGGTGGCACTGGTAACTGCACATGCGGATTGGATCCCGCCAAGAGCATACGTATGTGTATATATTGAAAAATGTTTACTGCACTCAAATTATATTTTTATTCTCTCATTTGTCTATTTCATTTTTAATTATGTATTTTTTCTGAAAATAAATAATGAGATGGATTAATGGGAGAACAGAAATGTAATTTGACATGCTAAAATTACACTTTAGACAGCTCAATAAACGTTTCTCATATATAATGGAAGAGGAAGAAGAGGAGGTACTACTACTACTAATAATACCAGTACTAGTGCTAAATTTGTTTAAAATTAGAAAAAAGTTTTCTGAGCTTGTGAGAGTGCAGAAATATCTAGTCATCTTGTACTTTTTTTTTTTATTAGTGAAAAAGAGGAGAGAGATCTATGTGACAGTTTGATTTCTACCAATGAGAGAAGAAAAATATAAGATGACTAGATATTTCTACACTTTCACAAATACAGAAAATCTTTCTCTTAAAATTATATGACTGAGTGCCACCAAATCGTCGATGTTAATCAGTAACAAACTTTTTAGGTATGTCCCAACTCCAAGCTCGAACCCACCACCGGATGCCCGTCAACTGGTCGCATTGGAGCCGGTGGCCGTGGGTGGACCCTCTCCGTCACCTACTCTGCACTCTCCATATGAATTGAATTCCCCCCATTACTCAGATCTCAGACAGATGCCACGGGGCTCACAATTGCTGGTCAGGCAATTAAGCCCACCCCCGCCCTCTGGATACAGCACGCAGGGCCCATGTCTGGCTGGCCTTGGAATGGGTGGGTATTCTCAAGATTTTAAACTCTGATGAAATGGCTTTTGGGGGTGGGGAGGTACTAAGTACTACGTCTGGAGGTGGAGCTGTTCCCTTCGCATCTGCTTGCAGCCCATTTTGTTAACAGGGGAGGGGAGGAGAGGATACGTACTGTTCACCAATGTTCTTCCTTTCTCCCTCATCTCTTCCTCTTCTTTCTATCCGGTGGACACCATGGCCCACCCTCTCTTTACTTGGGAGTACATGATGCCACGTGCGAGTGGGGTGGCGTGGGGGAGCGGGTGACCACGGTGGCCAGGTTCCGCGTACCAAAGAGTAGAGACCCACCCGCTGATGAGTAGACAAGTTTTATAAACACCGACTCGCGAGATGGGGTCCTGCTGGTCGGCCGTACGTACCAATGGGGGGTGGCATCACGTGTTGCCGGTGCAGCATCTCGCGACTGGCCTCCAACACCAGGTGATAGCGAAGTGAAATTTTAGGACTTACGTATATACTTTCGTTTGGAGATCCAAAGCAGATAGGACATTGAACCCCTCTTCCCCAAAGTTTATGCAACTTCGTAAGCCCACCTGATACCCAAGAAAACCCCTTGGCAGCTTGCGGTGAAATGCCTAAATTTCTTGGACGCAACAACCTCCTTTACCGTACATTGTCAACAATAAAATGCACTGCTATTGGTCTTGGTAAGCTTAATATGTTTGCGTGTTTCCTTAAAATTTCTATATCACCTGAACAGATGCATCGTCAAATTTGTCCACCATTTACCAAAGGCTTCCTGGGTTAGTCTACTGTTATATAACAAGTGTCTACCTCGTAAATCTACGTACGAACACTGTCGTAGATGTTAGGCTGAACGTTAATGACTGTGTCATATCCAGAACTCTAATTACATATTCGAGCATTCATCGTAATACTATGCATATAGCTAATTTCCTTTCATTCAACTACCATACATTCTATTCGTGGTAGGCAAGGCACACATCTTGTAAATTCTTTCCTAACACTTATTGCAAATCTAAATAAACACAAGACTATATGTAGTCCAATACAACAGTGTTAGGCAAGCCCAATAACGTATAAAAGTTTGGAATATATAAGGCCACACTTTTTTTTTTTTTGACACTGAAACTACGTTACTTACTTTCATTCAAATAGGTAAGGTAGTATACAGAGATTGGTAGTCGACGCACGTCATCGCCATGCCCCACACAACATCAAACCTACATGCAAAGCAGGGACTAAGATACAATGCCAAGACATTTGGCCAGACAAGGACCTAAGGTCCAAAGAGAAATGGGCAAACACCCAGAAACTGGGAAGACCCAGCTTCGACTGTCGCACGGGAACGCCAGTAAATGGCGCCGATCAACGCCGGCGGCAACATGGCGGGTAGAAACACACCCACAAATTGCAACATTGTCAGGTAGGAGCTCGACGGATAGGTTGAAAGCACCACAGAACAACACAAGAGGTGTGAGGGAGATAAAGTCCGAACACAGATCACGCCGGCCACTAGAGTTGCCAAGGGGCAGAAACTTCAACGCTTGCAGAACAACTTTCGAACCACGACCCAAACAAAGGGAAAATAGGAGAAGCGACAATACTAAACAACTTGAATAGAGCAAATACTTAACCTTGACCCGCCCTCTGAGCAAACAGTGCAGCAAGCATCAACACCCATAGAAAGTTCCTCTGATGAGCAATGGGAGATCCCCCTTAACGGTGGAGACCAAACCTCCTATAGGATAGGAGTAACCAAAACTATCCCCCATGATGAAGAAAACCACCACGGAGTAGAGATGGGGTGGAAGTGGGGCGCTCAGTTGCATAGTAGAGGATCCCCTCACCCCCGCTGCCGAACAGGAGGGGAAAGGAGAGCTAGGACAAAAAGGGGGTGAGGCGGAGTGAGGGCTGTTGACCAGGTTGCAAGCCCAAAGGGGGTGAATGGGTTGCTAGAAATATGTCTTAAAATTTTCCTATTAAAAATAACTTTGAACAGAAGCACTAAACATATGTGTTAGAGTTAGTGAGCAACAGAAATAAGATACAAGCAATCACACAAAATGTACAAGGATTTTTGTCCTAGTTTGGACCTCCTATCACCAAGAATCTTACGTCCAGTCCCCAAGCAACTACTTGAGATTCCACTAACAACGGTACAGTCCCCCTCAAGGACACTTACACATCCAGCACCCGCTGGCCTTCTCTTCAACCCACGAAGAGACAATATAATCACTTGTAGCAACATGTCTTCCATTCAACAATGGGAATAAACCACCTGCCTACACCAGGTCTTCTCTTCTCACAGGAAAAGGAGCACTCTTAAGAAGAGTTGAAGGGATGGCCCTAGACTAAGTTTATATAACAATGCAGTACTTGATATGAGGCACAAACTGAGAGAGAGAAGAATAAGGCTATGATGCTGCTCTCTCAGAAACAACAGGCTCTCAACAGAAAAAGAAGAGTGAAGGCTTCAGGAGAGCTCTAAGCAGATGGACTCGGAGTGAGGACGCACTGCTCTTCTAGTGGTTGTGAAGGCTTGAATCTTTCTTTCTGGTTCACTTCAATGGACTTGGAGTGAGGACGCACTGTTCTTCTAGCGCTATCCACACAGTGGATGATCGGCAATGACGATGACTCCTCCTTTGTTGGTGGTGCCACTCCTTCACGTTGTGCAACGCCACATAGGGCCAACAACAGCAAGTAGCAGCAACAACAAGAGGGGGTGGCCCTCCTAGTTCTCCTCTTCCCTAGGGAGAGCACTAGAGGGAGATATGGGAAGGAGGATGAAGAAGATGGCTTCTCCTCTCAAGTTCTAGCCTATGAACTTTAAGGAGACCCCCTTCTATTTATAGAGAGCCTAAAGGACACCTCATCAGGACACCTCATCATGTCATGATTACAAGAGACACCTCGCAAGGACACCTCGTCCTATCATGATAATAAGAGGAACACCTTGCAGGGACACCTTGTCAAGTAATCGTGACAAGGGACACCTTGCAGGGACACCTCGTCTTATCATGATGACAAGAGGGACACCTTGCAGAGACACCTCTTCAAGTAATCATGACAAGGGACACCTCGTAGGAACACTCATCCTGTCATGATGACAAGAGGGACACCTTGCAGGGACACCTCATCAAGTAATCATGACAAGGGACATCTCATAGGGACACCTCATCAGGAAATCATGACAAGGGACACCTCATAGGTATATCTCGTCAAGTAATCATGATAAGAGACACCTCGTAGGGACATCTCATCATTCCATCATGACTAAGGACACCTCGCAGGACACCTCATCATGCCATCATGAGTAAGGATGATGAGGTGTTCTTCTTCTAGAAGGGGTGACACTTGTCATCATATAAGATGATGAGGTGTCCTCCTTCTAGAAGAGGAAGAGGTGGCATGATCATGGTATGCTCTCCTTAATAGATCCTTATCAAGGCTTATTGGGTCTTACCCAATAGATCAATAATGGGTTAAATAAGGCTTATTGGATAACTTTTATTCAATCTTCTATTCATCGTGTTATCCACCTTATGTGTGTGACTCTCTAGGCCCAATATCGAGCTGGCTGTGAGTTGCACCCGTTAGAACTCTTTCTGACTTAGTGAATTATAATCTCCATAATAATTCACTCAACTCATCGATTATGAACATACTAAGCCACTATGCCATAATCCCAAAACGATACGAGTGATAAAATCCATTGGACCTGTCTGTCCATATTTACCGTGTACCTGCAATCTCTCATTCATCTATTATCTCAAATACCGTATATTAGGTATGATGTTGTTAGGCCTATACAAAATCTGTTAAAGTTAAACTCTTATCGGATTCTCTCAGAGAACTCATTCTCTCTAAATCCGATCGACCCTGGCCAGGGATTTGTTTGAGTAAGACAATATAGGATATTCCTCTCATGATATCGAGATTGGCTGTCCTCTATTGACACACAATTGTCTTCGTAAGGTTGGCTATCATTCCCAATGACTGGCTATACTAGACCTGGAACATCCAGACCTATAAATCCAATATCAAAGAATGGAGTACTCAAACAAGATATCTTTAGTGTCTCAAGTCTAAGGACCAGTTACACAATTGAGACTACGTAATCGCGATCTGACAATCAGGTCTCATTAATCATACAACATTTCGAGAATGAATTATTTAGTCAACTCATTCCCCAATGAGCACCTACACCATATCCCTAGTGTCTCCACACAAGCAGCTATGAGACCAGCTGCCTCCATCACATGGACGGGTACATGGGACACCGATTTGTCCGTCATCTCAATGTCCTTCTTGAGTAACCTATGACTAGGAATTTTATGATCTGTGTTTAAAGAGGATCGCCCTCATTATCATGATCTCATCATGATCCAATTCCCATTGCATAGACCCATGGACATCACAGTATACATACACATGGAATATACAGTGAGAAAATACCATTATAATATTACCAAAAGAGATTGTACATAATTACAAGTGCCATCACTCACGTGAATTGGCTTGCAGGGCACCTATAACTAGCAATCTCCCACTTGACCTAAAGCCAATCACCTTTATGTCTGATCCCCATCAGACCTCAGTGTTGCTCAAAAACAATTTGAGTCAATGGCTTTGTTAGTGGATCCACAATGTCATCCTCGAATGAAAATCTTTTTATAGCTACATCACCACGAGTCACAATCTCTCTTATTAAGTGGAACCTTCTTAGAACATGTTTTGATTTTTGGTGAGACCTGAGTTCCCTTGCTTGAGCAATCGCCCTGTTGTTGTCGCAAAATAATGAAATTGGCTCTCCATGGCCAGACACACTCCTAAATCTGCGATGAGCTTTTTCATCCAGCCACTTCCTTTGTTGCTTTTGAAGCAGCAATGTACTCTACCTCGGTAGTCGAGTCAACAGTAGTCTCTTGCTTGGAACTCTTACAGCTTACTGCTACTCCATTCAGGGTAAAAACATACCCTAAGTTAGACTAGCTATCATCGATATCAAACTAGAAACTTGAGTCTGTATAGCTTTCAACCTTGAGGCTACCTCCTCCATATACTAATAAAAGATCCTTAGTCCTTCTCAAGCACTTAAGGATACACTTTACTGCCCTCCAGTGTTCCAAACCTGGATCTGCCTGATACTTGCTCGTAACACTTAGAGCATGCGCTATATCAGGTCTAGTACATAACATTGCATGCATGATAGATCCTATAGCAGATGCGTAGGGTATTCTATCTATGTATTCCCTTTCTTCTAGAGTCTTTGGGGACATACTCTTAGAAAGAGAAATTCCATGTCTCACCGGTATGAGACCTCTTTTGGAATTTTCCATGTCAAATCTTTTGACTATGGTGCCAATGTACATGGACTAGGACAAGCCAAACATCCTCTTAGATCTATCTCTATAGATCTGAATTTCCAAAATGTAGGATTCTTCCCATAAGTCCTTCATAGAGAAGTTCTTTGATAACCAAGTCTTAACTGTGGATAGCATTCCAACATCATTCCCAATGATGAGGATGTCATTCACATACAACACCAAGAAAATGATAACTCTCCCACTTACCTTCCTGTATACATAAGGCTCATCTTCGTTCTTAATGAAGTCATAAGATATGATTACCTCATCAAAACTTATGTTCCAACTTCAGGAAGCTTGCTTTAGTCCATAAATGGATTTAAGCAACTTGCACACATTATCTGGACTTTTCTCAGAAATGAATCTCTCAAGATGTATCATATACACCTCTTCCTCGAGGTTGCCATTGAGGAATGTGGTTTTACATCCATCTTCCAGATCTCATGGTCATGGTATGCTGCAATGGCTAATAAAATTCTGATAGATTTTAGCATGGCGACGGGCGAGAAGGTTTCGTCATAGTCAACACATTGTCTTTGACGATATCCTTTTGCCACAAGCCTTGCTTTAAAGGTCTCTACCTTTCCATCTACTCCATTCTTCTTCTTGAAGATCCATTTGCACCCAATAGATACAATACCCTCAAGTGGATCAACTAGGTTCCAAACTTGGTTGGAGTACATGGAATCCATCTTAGAATTCATGGCCTCTTGCCATTTCCTAGAGTCTATGCTCATAATAGCCTCCTCGTAGGTTTGAGGATCAATATCCTTGAGTCCTGTCCCTTGATATGTCCCACATATCTTTCAGAAGGGATAGGCTGTAAGACCCGGTTTCCCGGCTTCCCGTCCGGCGCCTGGGATGGCTGGCCACTGACGCGTCCAGGCTAGGTGATGCGTTGGTGTCGCGTCGGGGGTGCCCGACGCGACAGTCATCCGTGTCACGGCGAGCTTGTGGGTTGCGTGTTGGTCGTGCCCTGGTTCTCCGTCGCATCTTGCTGTCACGCCCGGTGAATGGGCCGCGACAATGTTTTGTCGTATTGCGCTGTCCGATCGTCTGATGCCTGTCAGGGTGGCAGGTGTGTCAGTACGGCCTGTCGCGTTGTCGTAGTGCCCTTGGGGGGCGTGTTCTTGTCGCGGTCTGTTGATCCATCGCGTTAAGGTTGTTAACGCGACAGGGTGGTCCGTCGCGTTCTGGGTGCCGGGCGCTTAAGGTGCAGGCCGCTATCCCTTCCCCCTCTCTCTTTTTCTTCCCTTCTCCCTCTCCCTCCGGCAACCTCTTCCTCCCCTCTTCTCCCCTTTGTGTGTTTCAGGCGAGGAGGAGGGCCGTGCGTGGTATCCCCGCATCGTGGAGTGCGAGTGGAGCGAGGAGGAGGTGTTCTTTCCTACGAGAAGGGCCCTACGGGGTTCAGTTCTTCGTTTAAGCTAGGGATTTCTTGTGCCCTTCCCAATCCGGGTGGATCGGGAGTCCTCGGGGTTTTGTAGTTAGCTTTACAGCTTTCCCCATGCTCTCCTCCCCGTGTGTGCATGTTTGTATGGTTCTGGGTGGCTCGGGATGGAGCATCCCGTGGTCTGCCTCCCGAAGTCTGTCGCGAAGTGCTGCCCCGTCGCATCACCTTCCCCGTTGCGATGGCATCGCGACGCCCTGTGGGGGCGTGACAGTGCCTGTGCTGCCTCGGGTGGTTTCCGTGGCCGGTTTGTGTGTCGGCGTGTGCCCCAGGGTAGGCTTTACCCTTAGGACCTTCCGGTAAGGAACGCAGCTGGTTGCCTCTCTGCGTTTAGTGACCGAAGGTGACACCTTCGTGGCCGTGTCTTGGTAGTGGTGCTAGGAGGGTCGCGTCTATCTAATAATCGATTGATGGGTGGTCAATCGATTATTAGTAGAGCGACGGGTTTCCGTGCTAGCTGGTAGTGTTCCGAGACTCTGGCTTTTCCGTGCGTGGTTGGTTGGCCGACAACCCTGTTGAGGGTTTGTGCGTGCTTCTCGCCTGCTGGGCTTGTCGTGGTTACAAGACAGTGGTTCGGCGTGGTTTTGTTGTGCTGCCCCACCTATTCGCCCGGTGCTTGGCACTTGAGGGCTTGTCCTATTTAGAGGTTGTCTCCATTTTCTGGGACCCCCATCCTCGGGAGCCCGTTGAGGGAGGTATCTGGGCTACGAGCGTACTCGAGTTGGCAGCCCACGTGAGCGGACTCTGGAGCTGAGGGGAAAATGAGGTTTGGACAACGGCACTGAGTCATTTGTAGAGCTCTCTTGTCTGGGTCTGGGACACCGAGGGGTTCAGAGTGCTTTCCTGGCGCAGACCAGACAGTCCTTTGTCTTACTGCCTCTCTCTATGTTGGTTCCGGAGCCACGTAGTGGTGCTAGGCGTGGGGCCGCAACTTGGCCAGGCTTTGGTGTTGTGTGCCTTATGCATTTCTGTGGCGGCTCTGTCTCACCCTTCCGCGGGGGCGGAGGCAGGAACTAGGCTAGCGAGCAGAACGTGTGGACCGCGGGTCCCCTCATGGCTGCTAGCGGCGGTGGCTTGGTTGTTGTTGTTGTGACGACGTTTTCTCACGATGTTTCTAAGTGTTATCCGTTGCCCTAGCTGGTACGGCAGTTATAGCCTGGCCGTGCCTAGTTCCCGTGGGCGTTGTTGGTCTGGCCTTTTGCAGACTTGTGCTTCCGGTGGTCCCCGCTTCGGTGTTCTCTCGGCTTCGCAATTCCGTTCTTGGGTGCCAGCCCGTGATGGCACCGGCGTGTGTAGCTTCCCGACTTGGCGGTATGTCTGGGGTCCGGGGTGGTTCTGCTTGTGGGCCCTCGACCTTGTAGAGGTCTGAGGTGGCCGTGCTTGTGGTGAGACGTCGTTCTCACTTGGTTGTTCCGTGGTCTCGATAGGTGTGCTGAGCATTGCTTCTGCTTTGTGCCCGATCTGTTGTTTTCTGCGGGAGTTGTGTGTGTGCCACGACCTTGGTTGGTGGTCATGGCGTTGTACTGTTCTCTTCCACTGCTTAGTAGTACCATGCTGTAGGTGTTCCTCGCTTTACATCTTTCTAGTGTAGTTTCCTGTTTTCGGAGTTCCTGCTGCTCTGGCCGGTGAGGGACTGGTAATCCCTACTGAGCCTTGTTCGTGAGGCTCACCCCCCTACTTCCTTCAGCTAGGGGCTCGTCGTCGCGGGAGCTCTGTGTCGGACGGATTGCAGAGGCGGCTATGGCGCCGTGTGTTGTCAGCAGCAGTGAGAGCGAGCGTTGTGAGCTCTTGTAGCCTGAGTGAGCTGAGAGTTGTGCTTTGCAAGTCCTCGGGGTATGCCCCTTAAGGACTGCACCTTTCTTCTTGTACCTGTGCTTTTACTTGGGACCCATTGTACAAACCTTTTGTATATTGTACATATTGTTATAGTTATTTAAATTCAGTACATATCTCACTAGACTATTTCTTCTAACCCTTCCAGATCTTCGGATCCGTGGGTGGAGGCGCGACCCTCGGGAGCCCTGGCGAGGGTCCGGGAGGTCGGGTCGTTACATAGGCACTTTACTTGACCTACGCAAAATTGGATTTGTGTGGTAGGTACTTGAATAGACTCTTCTTGCAGAATGGTGCTTGAGCTAGGTTCTCCAGCCTCACTCAATTCTGTCACACTCCCACTATTTCCACCAAGAATGTGTTCCTTCTCAAGAAACACTGCTCTCTTGGCAACAAAGACCTTTTGGTCCTCGGGGTGATAGAAGTAATACCCACAAGTTTCCTTGGGGTATCCCACGAATATGCACCGTTCTGATCTTGATTCCAACTTATCGAGATTCTGTCTCTTAATGTGGGCAAGGTAGCCCCAAATCCTAATAACTTTAAGATCGGGCTTCTTCCCTTTTCATATCTCATATAGAGTAGGTACTACCGTCTTAGTTGGAACTCTATTCAAAAGGTAAGCTGCGGTTTCTAGGGCATATCCACAGAATGACATGGGTAGGTTCGCAAAACTCAACATGGATTGCACCATATCCAACAGTGTGCGATTCCTCCTTTTCGATACACCATTGCACTGAGGTGTGTGAGGAGGAGTCCATTGGGATACAATCCCATGGTCCTTCAGAAATTGGATGAACTCTGTACTCAAGTACTCTCCTCCTCGATCTGAACGAAGAACCTTGATACTCTTTCTAGTATGATTTTATACTTCATTCTTATATTCTTTGAATTTTTCAAAGGCCTCAGACTTGTACTTCATTAAGTACACATGTCCATACCTTGAGAAGTCATCAGTGAATGTAATGAAGTAAGAATATCCACCTCTAGCTTGTATGGATATAGGTCCACATACATCAGTATGTATGAGTTCTAGTAACTCAGAAGCTCTCTCTCCAGTTCTACTAAACGAAGAGTTGGTCAATTTTTCTTGAAGACAAGATTCACAGGTTGCATATGATTCATAATCAAATGGATCTAAATATCCATTTTTTAGCAACCTTTGAATTCTACCCTCATGGATATGACCTAGCCTACAGTGCCATAGGTAAGCCTCATTCACCTCATCTCTCTTTCTTTTAGACGTACTAACATTCATGACATGTGAAGCAACATCTAATGTAAACAAACCATTGATCAATGTCCTTTACTAATGATCTCATCATCCAAAATCAGTGAACAACCATTGTTCCCAAAAACAAACTTATATCCATTTTTAGTCAAACATGAATGGAAATGATGTTTTTTGATGATAGTAGGACAAAGTAACATGTATCCAATACAAGTGCAGCTCCACGAGGTAGTAGCAGGTTGACTTCTTCGACAACAACAACAACAACTTTTATGCCGTTCCCCATTCTTAAGTCAATGTCACCCTTCGCCAGTCTCCTACACTTTGTCAGAACCTGCAACGAATTGCAAATATGAGATGCACATGCGGTATCTAATACAGATGCATTATCATAATTTTTTGACAAATGGAGATCAATCATGAATATACCTGAAGCTTCTCCAAGCTTCTACTTTGTCTTTTCTACAAGGTATTCCTGTAGTTCCTCTTCCAATGCCCATCCTTGCCATAGTGGAAGCACTTTCCTTTGTCTTTGGCCGGGTCTTTCTTGGCAACCTTTGCCTTGCCCGCTTTGTGCCTTTGCTTTTGCCCTTCTTAAGGTCTTCCGTGCCTTCCTCTTCTTGTTGATCTCATCAACATGGATTGGCTTCCTCCTTCTTAATGGAACCCTCAGCTTCCCTCAACATATTAAGGAGCTTGGACAGGGTTGCCACTATCTTGTTCATATTGAAATTCATAATGAACTGTGAAAAGGAATCTGGAAGAGATTGAAGTATGAGATCTACGCACAGGTCATCCTCTAGGACAAGTCCTAGACCTGTGAGCTTCTCGATCTACTCAATCATCTTCAGGACATGGTTCTGAACCGATGCCCATTCTACCATCCTCATCCTGAACAGACTCTTTGATATCTTGTATCTTTGAGTCCATCCTTGCTCCTCAACAAGGTGCGAAGATGCAGCATGATGGATTGAGCATCCATCGTTTTATGCTGTCTTTGCAGCTCAAGAGTCATGGAGGCTAACATATAACATTGAGCAAGAATTGAGTCCTCCTTATACTTCTTATAGTGAGAAACAACTTCCTCACTAGCCCCTACCATTGGCTCGGACACGATTTCATCGAGGACTAAGCAATTTTCTCCGTCGTACGAACAATTCTCAAGTTTCGAAGCCAATCAGCGTAGTTAGGACCAGTGAGACAATTGGCATCTAATATGCTACAGAGTGGGTTTGCAAGTGACATTTTTCTAAAAATAAAGATGTAGCAATAATAAACAACATGTAGACTTTTGGATTCCTAGAAAATTAAGACATGAACTTTTATCTCAATTTTATCCCAGTATTTTATCGCAATACACATGACACCCTCTAGCATGTGAATTGGACGTTTTCGGCAAACTCCTAGTGGGGATTGGGATCCAATTGGCATCTTAGCATGACCTCGAGGGACTCGACCAATCATACCAAGCCCAAATAGTAGGAACTCTTGTCAATCACAACTCTTGTGATTCCCGTCATAATTCGGCCTCCAAATCACCATGGACCAGAGGGACTCTGCCAACCATGATGTTTGGTTAAGTCAACACCAACATTACTAGATGATTTGATTCGATGATATGCTTCTGAGGGACTCGGTGTGAGACCCGAATTTTTATTCTCTTTATATATATGTATGTATAGGAATGGTGGTTGGGTGTTCGGTTGTTGTGTGCTTAGCATGCATAGTTCATGTGCCTACTAAAGTTTTATCCTTCTTTTGAACATGAGCATGTGCGAATATCTATATATGTATACATAGGTGTATATGATGATTAATGTGGAAGTGAACAATTAGCTAATTAGAGGTGTATTATGAATACCAAGAATCTCTGACTTAGGATACTTGAATAATACTATGCGTGTGTTATCTAAATATTGAAGAATATCCTATACTACCTATTTCATGGAATTTTGTATGGGAGTGTATGAAGTACATATGTGTATGTACGTATGTATGTTATCTTGTGCGTGTGACAATTGTATACCTACTTCTACATGCATAACACCGTGGTGTACTTGTGTATGCATGTGTATGATTAGTTGTAACCGTTGTTCATTTGCATGGTTTAGTTAATGTGTACATTGTACTTCGTACATTGCATATGCATAAAGAGTTCAAGCATGGTAGGGTAATTAGTGGTTTATATTGAAATTCTATACTCCTCAAGAATAACATGCATGTATTTTTATGATATTTAGGTGAGAATAGTCAATTGGCTAAATTATGCATATAGTACATATTAAGGAATCCTATGCATATAGTACTTAAGCAATGTTAGGTAAAGTTGTGTAAGTTAATCTAATTACCGGTGCGCATGTTGTATCCATCTATTCCAAGCATAATGTACATAAGTATGCTACACCGTGTGTGTATACTATATATATGTCAAATCAAGTGTGTGTGTGCAAGGACTATTTTATCGAATAGATTTCTAGCTAACATAATTCATATCACCTCCTAATGATTTGCGAAGCCCTCATAATTCTTGTCATTTACTTTGCCGGGTATTGAGTCACACTTATGTAAAACATCATGTACGCATAGGTAGATATCTACGTACATCTATCTTAGTGTATTATGTAAGCTTGTGTATGCCTAGGTATGAATGATATTGATTGCCTGGTAGGTAATATACATGTTACACCTTATACATTGTATGTATATATATAGAGTAAGCATAGTTTCTGCATGTTTTAAGTTCTGGCCGAAGGGCCAATCAGCGTCAATGTGTTTATATTAAATATAATAAGGTATGTATTGCATGGTGATAGTATGGATATAATACTGTATACATATTGCATGTATATAAGCTTGGTATGCGTGGTTTTCGGCATAATTTAGGGTCCTGGCCGAAGGCACCTTGGCGTCAACCCTAGGCCGTTTATCAGGTGTCAGCGTCCAGACCTGGACGCCAATACTCATCCCGGTGTCCAGCGATATGGACGCCAATTTCTCTGACCTGCATGCGTTGCAGAGCCAGAAAATCCGGGAGCAAGGTATGGCCACCATTGGGGGATGTCCCCCAACGGCTCTCAGGTTGTCAAATCGGTATGGTGAGTGGGTGAGGGGCTCTCCTTAGGTCTGAACCCGAATTTGGTCCCTCCCACTCCTCACTTCACCTTGCAAGAGGAGAAATAGAGGAAGGAAAACCCTAGAGAAAGTCTGTGAGAAAAACCCCATCTTAGCACCCCCAAATCCGACCCCTTGGAGGTTGGTCTGGAGATCTACTGCGACAAGGAGAAGCTGGAGCAAGGAGAAGGCATCCCCATCGTCCCCTCGGCGTGGAGATCACCCAGGAGCGGGAGGAAGGCGATCTAGAGGGCGTTTCTGCAACTTCTTGGGACTGCCCAAGGAGGTCTTCACCGAGCCCTAGATCCCTTGGAGGAATTTGTGAAAGGCAAGTGACCTATCTATGGTGTCCCCGTATGAGTCTAGGTAGGTTTTGCTATTTTTATGGATTTTTCTCGAGTCCTAGACCTCCCATTCACCAAGTTTCAGAGCTCGGGTCTGTGTTTCTGTACAGACCTGATTCGACGGCAAGGTCCCTGGACGCCTGTGATGAGCTTGGCGTCCATCGACCATGCCGCTAACCCTGAGCAGCGGCCAGAGACCGCCGCCTAGTTCCTCTGGACAGAATAGTGAGCTGTTCTGTCCTCCTTATGCATTAATTTCGGTATGTTTTCCGTGATGAGGATATATGGTAAACCTTATACTCTATGTATATCGTTGTTGTGATGTGGGATGAATGTGGTGTGATGGTGAAGGTGGGATAATGGTATCTTTTAAACTTGTGAGCATGACTTGTAGATAATCTTGCAAATCCTTGTTCATGATTTGAATTAGTATGAATGGCTTGGTTTTAGTCTAATCATGAAGATCAGTGGGTCAGCATCTGTGTTTACAAATTTTGGTAACTTATCCATGCTTGTGCAATTTGTAAATAAGCTCGGTTCGGTAAAATATGAAGCATGCAAGAATGGTTTGTAGGGTTCAATCCATAGATGTATGAATTAGGGTAATTTGTATCCTAAATTCCTGCATATGTTAGTAGCTTATGTTTAAACAGCAAGTGGCTAAATTACAAGACGTGTTAAAACCCCATGTTAACTTAAGTTACTAATAGCATGCTAAATATGTGTTTTATTTTCTGTAAATTCTATTTAGCTCAGAAAAATCTGAAAATTTGAAGTGTATGATCTTGAACCGAAAACGACATGTGGTTAAAATTTCAGGTCATTTGGATCAGTAAACACGAAGTTATGTATTTTCATGTGAATGTGATAATCCACGTATACTATCGAAATGTGATTAGTTATTGTCTAAAACAACTTGATTGGTGAATTTACTGTGTAAACTCCTGAAATCTGTAGTAGCATGATTAGGAGAAAAACAAAGACACATTGTGCATGAGAAAACGAGGAGATGTGAGTGTTATGTGTAAAACACATGTTAAAACTCGGTATGAGTAAAGTGTAAAAGTTGTGCCTATGTGACACTGCTACCCTAGAGGCATCGGGAGCCGTATATAGAAAAGTCCCTATAGAAGGCTCCATGTGATATAAGTTTGTCCCAAAGGCATTGGGAAAACCCCAGAGGTGGACAAGTACCACTGGATAGGGTGGAGAGGGCTTCTCCCGGTCTGCGTAGTTACCAAGATCACCGCTGTATGCCTAGGTGGTGAGTATGTGTATGAGTTGTGTCATGTGTTGTGTTATGAGTTGTGTGAGAGCTGTGCTAAGGAATGAGCACGAGCTATGAGATATTGTTAGTGTCCTCTACTGTTGGTTAGGACTATGTGTCATGGCAAATCGTTTAAGTAATGAGAAATGAATAAAGTGTGAATATGTGAACATGGCAGGTGGTAAGTGCCCAAGATGCACGTGGTAAGTGCAATCGACGTGATATGTGAAAGTGGAAGAGAAAAATGATGTGGAAATGAGTAAATTGTGGTAAGTGTGAACATGTGTACATGTCAAATGTGTAAAAGCGAACAAGTGAATGAGTAAGTGTGCAATCATGGGAAACTGAAAATGCGAGAATATGTTATTGAAAACCATGTGAGACAAATCTGAAATCATGTGAAATCAGGGAATTATGTTATTATCATCATGTATTATGTGCAAAGATGTCTAGGATCCATGTTAGGGATAATTGGGGAAAACGGGTAAAGATAGCATGATTGTTTGTTCACATGATATGTTTAAGCAACGTTGTAGCTCTCATGTGTAGATTTAGCCATTGAATCATGTGAAATCAGCAACCTAAAGCATGTAGAAATGTCCATGTATTGTCTAAAAACATGTAAGATCCATGCTAGTGTTTCCTTTCATGTGTGCACAATGTTTCATGTTAGTAGCTCTCATGTCTTGGCTCTTAAAGACAAGTTTCATAAGTAAATTGAATAGAGAGCATGTGATAGGTAAATTTTATTCCTACAAAATCTGAAACCATGATCCATGTATAAACTTGTAAAACTTTCATGATAGGTTGAAACCTCGGAAATGACTAGTATGCCATGTTTTGAAAATTGTAAATGTGCATGTAAAACCCCTATGACTTATACGTGTATGTTATGGGTAGTGTTGCTTGCTGAGTCTTTGGACTCACTCTTGCTTCGGCGTACAGGTTGACAGGTATCGTGCACTAGAAGGAAGCGTGACGAGGATCATCATATAGAAGACTATTTTGTGGAGCTGTTACCAGTTGTACTTTTCTTTTGCTCAAAAGGATTATTGTATGGACAATATTTGGGGCATTGTAGTTCTCTTTATTTTGTATTAATGTGGACATTGTCTTTCCATTTCGCTATTTAGATTGTGGAATGTGTGTTGGTGATGGGTTAAGAGTTGAGTTGTTTATTTTATTCCGCTGTACTCTATTGCTATCCAGGTACATATCAACCTATTGACCAGTGTTGGGTACATGTCCCACTGTGACGACGCCCTTTTTACCGATGGGGATTGGTATAATCGTACGGTATGAAGAGGTCGTTACACTTGGCCAAGCATACCCTGTAGTAATGACCCTCCTTATACCGGTACGATTATACCAATCCATATCGATATAAAGGGCGTCATTACAGTGGGACATTTACCCAACACTACACAATAGGTCGAGATGTACATAAATAACAAGGAAAGTACAGCAGAAATAGAAAGTAACTTCTATTCCATCATCATTCACATAATTCCACAGTCTATATTGCAAAAGTAAATAACAATTGTCCACATTATTACAAGTCTATATGAAATACATTGTTTACATACTATGAAAAGAAAAGTATAACTATGAAGCACTCTTCCACAAGTAGCTACTCCTCGCGCTCGGAGTCGCTCCTGACTAAGTCCTCCTCAAGTACAGGGACACCTGTCTCATCTGTATGTTAAGCAAGTATGAGTCTTTCAACAAGACCCAGCAAGCAACTAAAAAGGTACATCCTTACACTTATCACATACACATGCTAGTCTTTTAAACAATAAGGGAAATACATGGTACATGCTTCATGTCAATTAAACAATTATACATGAAAACCTATATCATGATTTCTACACATAATATGTAACATGATTCATATTGCGAAACTCAATTCACATCATTCATATTTCTAAACAAATAGACCATGAAAATTAGCACAAGGTAACTAGCAATCCTAGCATGATATATAACCATTTTCACATGCTTTTAAAACACATATATACATATTTAGCTTGCTGTTTTGATGTAAATAAATCACATTTACATGGTTTCACATCTTTTCACATGCTAACACATTCACATAACACTTTCACATATTCACTTTTCACATACTCACATTTCACATGTTTACATTTCACATGTTCACATTTTCACACTTTTACACTTAATTTGCCGTGACACATAGTTCAAACCACCATAAAGAAGGACACACATTCACATAACACATACCCGTCACCTAGGCAACACAGTGACGAATCTTGGTAACTACGCAGACCAGGAGAAGCCCTCTCCACCCTAACCAGTGGTACTTATCCACCTCAAGGATTTCATCCTAATGCCCATAGGATATCACATACACATTGATCCTTCCCATATGGACTTTACTATAGTATGGCTCCACAACCTTTTATGGTAGCAGTGTCAATGTCGGCACAATTTACACATTATCTCACTTAATCACATTCACTTATATGCACAATTTAATCCATTTTCACGTGCACTTTAGATAACATTCCTATATCAGGTTATAGAACTTGACCATACTATTTCACAGTGATAAATAAATCATAACAGAGCCCTAACATGCTGCTAAACACTGAAATTCACATGATTTAAGTTAAACATGCTTATCATGGTCAATTGCACTTGTTAAAATATAAACAGTACCTACTGTTGTTAAAAAAGTATAAAATTTTTATCACAAGTTTCATACATGTAGTATATCACATACCTAATTTTTTAGATTTTTCGCAATAGTAAAACGAATTTTAATAATTAATACAGATTTCATGCTAGTTTAGTAATTTATTCACTTAAACATGGTTCACAGCAAAACAGTCGTACCTAACAGTTCTAAAATCCAAAAACTATAACCATAAGATCATGGAAAATTTCTAAAACCCTAACATGCAATGAATCCAATTATTCAGAATTAAACACAGTCATAACATGTTTATTTCCTCAATACAGAAATTATATTAAATAAAACCTTGTTCAGTAATTCGACAGAACCTCATGATATGACCTAAAGATAGTATCTAACAAACCCTAATTTTTACAGCATATACATATATCTAGAAGTCCAAAAATCACAGCACAAAGCTTAAAACAATTCTTCTGAAAAACCTGAAGAACTTGGCAGCAAGGGCCTTACCGCCAACATAGGTTAACGACACACAATGTTGCCGTCAACCCAGGAACTTGGCGACAACAAGCTTGCCGTCAATTTCCTGTCTGCAGAAAGTGCAGACTGAATGCAAGTAAAATGGAGAATTGGGGGTTCCAGGAAACGAATAAAATTTGTAAAAATTACTAGGACCTAAGGGACATGTATATGGATGTTAACCCTCGATTACTTACCTAGAATTAAATCTAGAAAGATCAAATTTTGGCAGAGAAGCCCTCCTCGGCCAAGCAAGAAGGTGCAGAATCCCCTCCCAAATCTGGTCCTTTTGCTGATGCAGATGGATCTCTGGAGTCGGGGAAGATTCTTCGATGATAAGAGCACCTCCCAGTCGATGTAGATTGCCGGAAGAAACTCCACACACGTCGGATCAAGCTTGCAAAAGTTTAGTTTTTCTCCACAGAAAACCCTAGATTTTCCTTTTGAGCAAAAGACCTAATCTCACCGAAAACTGGTGGTTTTATAGGGCTAATGGGTCGGGGTACACTTTAGATTAGGTTTCCTACCGTTGGGGGGTAGTTTCCTAATCAAGAACCACAAGAAACGCAGCCGTTTTCAGATCTGAAATTGCAACATAACCGGAGAAGTAAACGGCTGCTTTGCTGCCGTTAACAGGAAGTCAACGTCCATCGATCTGGACGTCAACATGAGGTCAACGGCACACTGGTTTCCGTCAACCTGACCTTAACGTCAATGGATGTTGACATTAACTGGGATTTCGGCAGATAACAGAAATATCAAATAACATACATACACAATATAAATACATACAAATACACAACATTATTTAAATACAATATGCACAAATTAAATAAAGACAATATATACAGAATTAACATGTATATACATATGCACATAAGGAATTAAATAATTATAATATGCACAAAGTTAAATAAGCATAATATGGACAAAATTCGAGGGCCTTACACCTGTCCTCAAGTCATCGGTGACATCTCCATGTTGTAGGCCAGATATCAAATCCCAATATAGGTGAGCTCGGAGTGACTCCACCAACCCATTCTATATCAAGAAAAGACATATGCCCTATAATGATGGAAGGCCACATGAGTTAATCTTATTGCCTCACGCTTACCGACTTAATATATTAGTAATAGAGAAAGTTTTTTATTTTTATTTGAGTGGTCTCATAGCTAAATAATACACGTCCCACACATATATTTAGCATATACTTACATTGCATGCAAATATGTACCTAGTAGGTGCAGAAATGAATATAAATCATAAATATAAATAGCCACACCGGATGATCTTGCACCAAATTCGAGCGTGATCAAGTCTGAGCCAAAAACTTGATCACTAAACCAAATGTGTGTTCCAAATGGATCCCATGCACAGTGTTCATCCTCCTCTTCATTATTAGCTCCGTCGATAATTCCACGCTTCCATCGTGCCTCTAAGAGTGATTTCAAATAATTACAATAATTACAAATGACTATAGGCACACAGACCCAAAAATGTATATTTAATCAATTAAGAAATCTTGATCATATCAAGAGGAATTACATAATTGGGAGAGGTAGAAATACACAATGATTTAATTAGTAAAAGAAGGGGGCTCACAGACCCCAATGAATTACCATCCACACACATAAGCATCACACCTAGGTCCATGATCATCCGCCCACAACATACACATCACATGAATATAAATAAGTTACTACAAAATAAATAAAACACTTTAACTAATTAAACTATTAGATTAACTTTTAATATAATACATGGATTAACTCTTAATCAATGTGAATTGATCAAAATATCAAAAACCCGGACATCATAGCCTAACCTTGGCTCTGATACCACTGTTGGAAATCGACTTGGGGCATCACATGTGCAGCGGAAGTAAAACAAAAAAAAAATCAATTTCCATTCATGTACTTGATCGGGCTATGATGTATGGTGTATGTAAACATACATACAAACAAGGCGTGAGACCCTCACACCTAGGGGAGATCGTATATCTCCTGAAGCGCAGAACTAGTCCTTGCTTTGAACGAGCTCTCGCGAGACTCCCTCTACCGGTATCCACATAGTCGATGATCGGTGATGATGATGACTCCTCCTTCTCTGGTGGTGCCACTCCTTCACGTCGTGCAACGCCACACAGCGGCCAACATCAACAAGTAGTAGCAACAACAAGCAGGGGCGGCCCTCCTAGTTCTCCTCTTGCCTCGGGAGAGCACTGGAGGGAGAGATGGGAAGGAGGATGAAGAAGATGGCTTCTCCTCTCAAGATCTAGTCTATGAACTTTGAGGAGAATCCCTTCTATTTATAGGGAGCCTAAAGGACACCTCATCATGTCATGATTACAAGAGACACCTTGCAAGGACACCTCATCCTATCATGATGACAAGAGAGATACCTTGCAGGGACATCTCGTCAAGTAATCATGACAAGGGACATCTTGCAGAGACACCTCGTCCTATCATGCTGACAAGAAGGACACCTTGCAGGGACACCTCGTCAAGTAATCATGACAAGGGACACCTTGCAGGGACACTCATCCTATCATGATGACAAGAGGGACACCTTGTAGGGACACCTCGTCAAGTAATCATGACAAGAGACACCTCATAGGGACACCTTGTCAGGAAATCATGACAAGGGACACCTCATAAGTACACCTCGTCAAGTAATCATGACAAGGGACATCTCGTAAGGACACCTCATCATGCCATCATGATTAAGGACACCTCGCAGAACACCTCGTCATGCTATCATGACTAAGGATGATGAGGTGTCCTCCTTCTAGAAGGGGAAGAGGTGGCATGATCCTGGTATGCTCCCCTTAATGGATCCTTGTCAAGACTTATTGAGTCTTACTCAATAGATCCATAATGGGTTAAATAAGGCTTATTGGATAACTTTTATCCAATCCTCTATTTATCGCGTTATCCACCTTATATGTGTGACCCTCTAGGCCCAATATCGAGCTGACCGTGAGTTGCACCCATCAGAACTCTTTTTGACTTAGTGAGTTATTATCTCCATAATAATTCACTTAACGCATCGAATATGAACATACTAGGGTACTATGCCATAATCCCTAGATGATACAAGTGATCAAATCCATTGGACCTGCTACCCACAATTACCGTATACTTGTAGTCCCTCATCCATCTATTATCCTAGAGACCGTATATTAGACATGGTGCTGTCAAGCCTATACGAAATCTGTTAAAGTCAAACTCTTATCGGACTCTCTCAGAGAACTCCTTCTCTCTAAATCCGATCGACCCTGACCAAGGATTTACCTGAGTAAGACAATATGGGATATTCCTCTCATGATACCGAGAGTGGATGATCCTCTATTGACACACAATTGCCTTCGTAAGGTTGGCTACTATTCCCAATGACTGGCTATACCAGACCTGAAACATTCAGACCTATAAATCCAGTATCAAAGAATGGAGTACTCAAACAAGACATCTTTGTTGTCTCAAGTCTACAGACCAGTTACACAACTGAGACTACGGAATCACTATCTGACAATCAGGTATCATTAACCATATAACATTTCGAGAATGGATCATTCAATGAACTCATTCTCCAATGAGCACCTGCACCATATCCCTAGTGTCTCCACACAAGCAGCTATGAGACTAGCTGCCTCCATCACATGGACGGGTATATGGCACACCAGTCTATCCGGTCATCTCAATGTCCTTCTTGAGTAACATATGACTAGGAATATTTAGGATCTGGTTTAAAGATGATCGGCCTCATTATCATGATCTCATCATGATCCAGTTCCTATTGCATAGACCCATGGACATCACAATATACATACGCATGGATTATACAGTGAGAAAATACCATTATAATATTACCAAAAGAGATTGTACATAATTACAAGTTCCATCACTCACGTGAATTCGCTTGCAGGGCACCTATAACTAGCAGTCTTATGTTGTAGAAACATGTGATTACCGAAAACCTACAGACATTAAATGCATATAAATCATAAGAAGACTTGTTATAAGAATGACAAACCGTAAAGCGCTTTCTGCAAGAGAACTGTGTCCCATGACTAAGTAAGCCACAGACAGATATGTTCCTTTCTGTTCACATATAAAGTATTTGTTGGATCGAGATAAAGCTTAGCTCTTATACCACTTGTTGGTATCAGATGAATGAAAGAGCTTTAGATGTCCTAGAGGGGGGTGAATAGGACTTCTTGCACTGTTAAAATTTATCTGAAAATAAATTACACTAGATAGTATCGTTAGTACTTAGTGTGGTGTGTGTGAAACAAGTGAAAACTTGGCAGAAAAAATCATACAAAGTGCATAGAGATTTATCCTGGTTCGGCCCTCCTATGAATCAAGAGTCCTACGTCCTGTCCCCAAGCACCCCACTTGGCCTTCTCTCAACCTGAGAGGTATTACAACCCCCTTGCACCCAAGCAAGTCTTCTTCTCTTTTGGGTAAGAAGGCAACCCACTGTTTCACCTCAGACAAATGCCTCTTTTACGAGCTCAGAAGCAACTCATTGGTCCCAATAGGTCTTCCCTTCACAGAGGGGCACTACAACCACCTACAACCGTAGGTCTTCCCTTCATAGAGGGGCACTACACGGAACAAACCTTCTGCTGGTTACAACACAGAAATAGAAAATCCTACTCTAACTCTTTCTGACTGTGATGGTGGACCGAGAAGCTCTAGAATAGAAGAATGCCACCCAAAATAAAACTTCTGAATGCAAGAGAGCTTGGAAGTCGAAGCTTGAACAGATGGCTCTCTTGAGATCTTGTGCACTTCTCTCTTTTCTTTCTGAGTGTAGAATGTGGTCGTGTATGGTCATCCACTTGTATGTTTCACTTTGTGTCTATTCTTCTTGTATTGTTGGTGGTGTCTATATCTTTCAAAACTTTAGCTTCATATATATGATTCAATATTTTGTTTCCCATTTGAAAGCAACCGTTTGAAAGTAGCCTTTTGAATTTGAACGTTGGGTCTTGAAACTTGAGACAACTGAGATGTCCATCATCAGATCTTCAGCCCTTGAGTCTCAATGGCTTCAGGCTATGCAGACAGCTTCATAGCTCTATTTAACAACTTCAATAAATGTCTGCAAGCTTCATGCCCATGACTGAAAGATAGCTAGCATGCTTCTGTAGGTAGCTGAGTATCTGCATGGTCAAGAGAAAAACATAGATACCTCTGTTCTTTCAAAGGTAGGTGAGATACCAAAAATATATAAAACAGAAGGGATTTCAGATAGACAGATGTACAATGCATTTAATGACAGACAAGTGTTGTATGGGTCATGCAAAAAGCTTTTCCTCAAAATGTGGAGTCTTTACAGAAAGTGAGATGTGATAGGTGAGTTCTGATAGATAGACCATACTGCTTATACCTACCACCGCATTTTATGCAAACCATCTGTCATGCAAAGTGCGAACTATATGTTTGACAGTGAGTGAGAGAGCAGATATACAAATCTTTCAAGTTTCAAGATAATGGAAATGAGATTTTAGATTTGAATACATTATAGTCAAATTTTCCCGCTAAAACAATTGAACTTGATAACAAAAAGAATAGAGAAGTACAAAGTACATTGGATAAATTATCGTACAGATAACAAAGAGAATGTCACAGTGTACATCATGTGTTCATTTGTTGTTCATCAAATAATTCCATAATGATTAGAACATTAATCATTCTACTAATACATTAACAGTTTTTTTGTAAAATAATAACAGTCATTAAAACATCTAAGTACCATCTAAGGAGTCGGAGTAAGATAAAAAAATTACAATAATTGATGTGAGATATAAAAGCAATCGATGTTGGATTAAATGTAGTCGTTGTAAAAGACAATCAATATTCTAAGGTAATCAATGTTTAAGTGAAAAGATAATCAATGTGTGAGACAATCGATGTTGAAAAGGTAATCGATGTTCTAAGGTAATTGATGTTTAAGTGAAAAGACACTCGATGTTTAACGTTAATTGATGTTTATGAAGCATTCGATGTTCAAGTGAAATACAATCGATGTGCAAGACAATTGATGTTGAAAATGTAATCGATGTTTATGACGTAATCGATGCTTCAATGCAATTGATGTTTAAATGCAATCGATGCTTCAATTTAAGTGTAATCGATGTTTAAGTGACATGTAAAAATAGTAATCAATGTGCTATTCTAACAGTAATCGATGGAACCTTTGTCGATGTGGCACTTAGTTAGCAATCGATATGCATTGAACAACAATCGATTTAGCTTTCCAGTGCAAATCATGAAACGATAGTGCCATAGTATGTTGTATTTATGAGGAAAACATGACATTAAATATATGGGTTAATTATCTATATGCCCCTGAAAAACTCATGAATTACCTCTATACCCCTAATTTCATGGAAACAACTAGAATATCCTTAAAAACTCTTAACCAGTGTTATCATACCCCTGAAGTTAATTATCTTGCTGACAGAGTTAACAATGTAAATATTTAAACCGTTTTACCCTTCCCTCCCCCCCAAAGGTGTTTCCTCCCTGTCGCCATCGTTGGGTTAGTCTCTGACGATCGCCGGGAGTTGGAGCAGAGGGAACCACTGTGGCGATGGGGAAAAGACGCGCCGGTGGGGGGCTGCATCACTGCTGCTTTGCTATGGCCTACAGCACACCACACCCGATGCCCTTCCTACTTGTGGCTGGGCAGTGCTACCTGCCGCACCCCACACCCAAACACGACAAGATGCCGACACCTTCGCCACCTGCCGCACCCGACTCCTTCGCCAGGAGCTAGAGCAGAGGATGCGCCCGTGGGGGGCTAGAGTAGAGGGAACCGCTGTGGCGGTGGGGAAAGGACGCACTGGTGGGGGGCTGTAGTGGCAGCACGTAGTGGTGGGATTGGCTATCCATAGCTGTAAGGCCCTCGAATTTTGTCCTTTTATTTGATATCATGTATGGATTCGTGCTTGTGTGTAAATATCATGTGTGCATATGTAGGTATCTATGAACATATTATCTAGGTGTACTTACGTGTGCATGTGTAAATTAATTGTAAATAATGGATGATTGCATGGTTGTAGTAGTGTGTATATTATACTATATGTATTGCATGCATAGACATAGTGTACATAGGGTTTTCTGCATGGGTTTTAAGCTCTGCCGAAGAGCAAATTGGCGTCAACATGGATGGACGTCCATGATGAGTCAAAGACCATGTCGATGGACACCAACACTAATGTAGACGGCCATCTATGTGGACGTCTACTTCTCTGAATTTCTGTGCGCAGCAGACCCAGAATTCCCGGGTTTGCCTTGCTCACCGATTGGGGAGATGTCCCAAACGGCTATCTCACCTCTCCCTTCATCTGTTGCGCGCGATCCAAGGCCAAGACTTATAAAACACCCCTCCGTGTGTATGGGAGAGCTCTCTTGGCTCTTGCAAGAGGGAAACCCTAGCTGTGAGGAAAAGAGAGAAAACCTGATCTTTGAAGGCTTGGATCTGGCGAATTGGAGCATCTTCCGGCGATCTACATCGACTGGGAGGTAGTCTGGACTTAGAGGAAGTGTAACGCCCCTCTTAGACCCAGTACAGTTACACCAACTCACATTGGATCTAGTAGAGGTATTACAGTGGAACGAATCCAACAATTACAATACAGGTTGAAATATACACAAATAACTATTCAATTCCAATGATAATTAACAGAACATGGAATTAAACACTTGCAATCAGCATTTATTCAAAAGTAAATCTAATGCATAAAAGATAACAATAGTCCAAAGTTTATTACATTTCAATGATTAGTTGCATAAAGAAATTAAATAAGATCCCATATACAAGATTCACTCTAAAGCTCTCTATATCAAGCTAAGTCTCCACGTCCTCCCGCTCTGAGTCAGTTTACACTAACTCCTCCGTATCCTCTGGCTCTCCTGAAATGTTAGGCATGTATGAGTCTACAAGACCCAGCAAATCACATGAAAGACAGTTCAAGATATTAACATTATATTAGTTTTAAAACATGGTAGTACATTAGCATTCATTCATTGATACATATACTTTTCTTACTATAGTTCTAAGTCCATTGACAATCATTCATTTCATAGTGATTCTAACTATTAAGGAAATAAAACGTGTTTCACATGTAGCATGGAATTACTTATTCATGGAATCTATTCGATGTTATGTGACCTACAACAATTCTCATGTATCAATTTCTCATTTATGCATGCACTATTCTTTTACACAACAATTTTCATGTAGTAATATTAAACATTGACATGTAGTATGAAATCCTTTAAACAAGTTCACATGTAGGAATGTAATCATGTAACATGTAGTATGTAGCATGTAGAACAGGTAGACATGTGATTGTAGCATGTACATGTAGACATATAACTTGTAGCATGTAACATGTAGCATGTAGACATATAATTGTAGCATATAATCATTTCATATAATTGTCAAGACATAGCCCACACTAAATTAGAGATCAGTAGTCATTTAACATTCACTTATCACCTAGGCAATGCGGTGATGAAGTCATAGTATTTGCGCAAAACGGGGAAAGTCCTTCCCACCTGGACCAGTAGAACAAGTCTACCTCCAGGATTTCAATCCGTTGCCCACGAATTCATTCTTTACATGTAGGTGAACCATTACCATAGGGGCATCTACGGTGTAGTTCCTTGTAGGAATCTCTAAGATAGCAATGTCTTATTGGCATCATTGTTATAATGCATACACTAACATGTATAATAGATAGTGACATTTCATTTCATACTATTTAACATGTGTTAATGCAATATTTCAAAGTACAACACTTTCAGTTCAGAAATCCATTTACTGTACAACAGATTTCTATCATGATACTAATATTCATTCTTGCATTTTCATTCATATTATTCAATTATATGTGTAATATATTGTTCAGAAATTCATAACAGAACGTACATGTCTGAAAATTCTGAAATTTTAACAGAAATTCGAAATCAGTAGTTACAATACACATGCCAAATTTCATAATTTTCTGATTTCTGCAACTATTTTTCATGAAATTAACTCTATTAAATCAACTAACTAACATGGTTAATATTGAGAAAAGCTCACAATTTTCACATGGAACAGAGATACTGACATATTATCTATTGCAGTAATTTAGACATCAATCAACATGCTCTCTTTTAAATCATTGTACTTTATTTTTACTAACTTAACATGATCGTTGCCATGTAATTATGCAAGTCATCAGTACATTATATATATATAACCTGTACATTATAGCAATAGACAGTCCATAATATAACAATAACATGCTCTGATATTACATGGCTGAGACGCATACATTCATAAATTATACATTTAAGCAAATTCACTCAGATTTCTGGAAAATATGATTCTGTTAAACTTAACGTCAATGGTATGACGTTTACTGTAGTAGACGTCCACATGTGATGTCGTCGAGTAATTATAGACGGGGCACATAGCGCCGTTAACACAAACGACGGCGGAACATAGCGCCGTTACATATAGTAAGGATAGAAAGTACATATATTCGAATGAACTAAACGGCAGTCGATATTGCCGTTTACATGTTATAGACGGCAATACCTGGACGTCTAGTTCTAAGACACACAAAAACACAGAAACCTGCATGCAATAATGACGTTTCTAACCCTTCCCGTAGGTTGTTTACATGCTTTAAAAATACAGAAAAATGTTAAATACGTAGTATAACATATCCTAAACTAATCCCCCATGCAACTTGCCTAATCCCTCCTATGGAGTGTCGAATCTGAGCTCGAAGAAGCCCGTCTCGCTAGGGAGACAGTTCTTTCCTTTGTCTTCAAGCAATCCGAAACCTCCTCCGATGAAGTTCCTCTGCCTGGATGAGCCTTTGGTTATGAAGTCCTAGGTATCTCCTCGGTGTAGAAGCCTCCGAACCGCACGAACAAGTACCAGATCGCTCTGCAAAACCCTTCCTCTGCCCTCTTTCTCTCCTCCAGAACCAAAGCAAAAACCCCTTTCTTCCTGCGAGATCTGGTCTTATAAAGACCTCTCAAGCAAAGGCCAAACCTAATCCTGACCCTCGGATCTAAACGCATCGGATCAGCTCATTAAAGCCTTCCCGAAACGGCCGATTTCCTTAATCCGGAACGGAAAGCTCAAAAACAGGCAAGTCAGTTTAACGTCAACATAGGTTGCCGTCTTCCCCAATATAAACGTCCATCGATGATGCCGTTTATACTCTTGCCCATAATTTAATAATTCAGAAAAATTATTGAACGTCAATACCTGTTGTCGTTAATCATATAAACGGCATGCGATATGCCGCTTACAAGTCTAACGTCAAATGATCTTGACGCCTAGTTCTTACACACAACAGCATTCAAAATATGCAGAAATAAACAAACAATGTACAGAATAAATTCAAGGAAACATCAAGGGTACTACATCCTCTCTCCCTAAAATAATCTTCGTACTCGAAGATTGAGTAAGTTACTCACCGAACAAGGACGGATAAAGCTTCTTCATTCTTTCTTCAAGCTCCCACGTTGCCTCTTCACGTGAGAAGTTCTTCCATAGAATCTTCACAAATGGAATGGACTTTGATCTTAATTCTTGCACCTTCCTGTCCAGAATCTCCACAGGTTGCTCAGAATAAGATAAATCTGGCTGCAACTGAATCGGCTCATAAATGATCATATGAGCCGGATCTCTAACATACTGCCTCAGCATGGACACATGAAATACTGGATGCACCGCTGCTAAAGATGGTGGCAAAGCTAACTGGTATACCCATTCCCGATCTTCTTCAAAATTTCAAAGGGTCCAATGAATCTCGGATTCAGCTTACCCTCTTTCCGAATCTTACTACACCTCTGGTTGGCGAAACCTTAAGGAAACATGGTCTCCACCTCGAATGCCAAATCCTTCCTTCTTGCATCTGCATAACTCTTTGACGATCCTGAGCCGCCTTTATTCTCTGCACAATCATCTGAATCTTTGCTGAAGTCTCTTGCACTACTTCAGGTCCAACCAGATGTCGATCTCCTGACTCCTCCCAACAATGGGGATCTACAGGGTCCCGTACAAAGCTTCGAAAGGTGCCATACCTATGCTCGATGGAAAATATTATATAAGCAATTCCCAAGAGATAGATGGCGCTCCCAATCACATTTCCATTCTAAAACACAAGCTCGAAGCATATCTTCCAACGTCTGAATAGTCCTCTCGGACTGTCCATCCGTTTGTGGATGAAATGCCGAACTCAACTTCAACTGACTGCCAAAAGCCTGCTGCAAACTCTGCCAAAACCTGGAAGTGAATCTCGGATCACGATTTGAGATAATCGACTTCGGAATCCCATGAAGCTTCACAATAATATTAATATACAGTCTGGCCAAGCTCTCAACGGACTGCTTCTTCTTCATGGCAAGGAAATGAGCACTCTTCGAAAATCTATCAACGATCACCCAAATAGAATCATTTCCTCTAGCGATCTAGGCAATCCGGATACAAAGTCCATGGTCACTTGCTCCCACTTCCACTGAGGGATATCTAACTCTGCATCAAACCTGAAGGTCACTAACGCTCCGCCTTCACTTGCTGACAAATCAGACAATTCGCCACAACATCAGCCACATCTCGCTTCATGCCAGACCACCAGAAAGAACGCTTCAGATCCTTGTACATCTTCCCACTGCCTGGGTGAATAGAGAACTGAGATCTATGCGCCTCCTCCAAAATTTCCTTTCTCAGATCAACATTATTAGGGACACATACCCTAAGATTCAATCAAATCACATCATCTCGTCTCTGATATTCCGCTCTTCCAACCAACTCCTGCAACAACGGATCATCTTTCTGCACCGCAATGACCGATCAAGAATAGAAGATCTCAAAGACAACTGTGCCATGAACAAGTTACACAATTGAGGTTCTAGAACAGCTAAAGAACTTGAAGCGTCATCTAGCATCTTCCAGTCTTGCCTCATCATCTGCCTTTTCTGATCAACGCATCTGCACTACATTGGCCTTCCCTGGATGGTAAGACAGTCAAAATCATAGTCTTTCATGAATTCTATCCACCTCCGCTGCCTCAGATTCAACTCCTTCTGTGAGAACAAGTATTTGAGACTCTTGTGGTCTGAGAAGAGCTCAAATCTAACTCCATATAGATAGTGCCTCCAAATTTCAAAGCATAGACCACAGCTGCTAACTCCAAGTCATGGGTCGGGTAGTGCGCTCATGCTCCTTAAGTTGCCTAGAAGCATACGCCACAACGCGACCACCCTGCATCAGAACACAACCAAGCCCAATCTTCGAAGCATCTGTGTAGATAGAGAAAGATCTTCATATTGGGCAAAACAAGCACTGGCGCTGAGGTCAGACGAGCCTTTAATTCCTGGAACGCCTTTTCACAAGCCTCTGACCACTCAAACTTGACTCCTTTCCTTGTCAACCTCGTCAAAGTCGCCGCAATAGATGAAAACCCCTCGATGAATCTCATATAGTAGCCAGCCAAGCCGAGAAAACTCCTGATGTCAGCTGAAGATCTCGGTGTTTCCCAATCAAGAACAGCTTCCACCTTAGCTGGATCTACAGACACACCTTCTCCCGATATAACATGACCCGAAGAAATGGACTTCTTTCATCCAGAAGTTGCACTTGCTGAATTTAGCATACAACTTATGCTCTCTCAGGACACCCAACACAATCTTCAGATGCTCGCTATGAGTTCTTCATCGGGCGAATAAATCAACACATCATCAATGAAGACTACTACAAAGAATCCAGATACTGCCGAAAAAAACTCTATTCATCAAATCCATAAAAAACTGCTGGAGATTGTCAAACCAAAGGGTAAGACAAGGAACTCATAATGGCCATATCTTGTCCTAAAAGCCGTCTTAGCAAAATCTTCCGGCGTAATTCGGAGTTGATGATAGCTAGAACGAAGATCAATCTTAGAGAACACAGAAGCTTCTCGCAACTGATCAAACAAGTCATCAATACGAGGTAAAGGGTACTTGTTTTAACAGTTACTGGTTAAGCTTACGGTAATCTATGCACAACCTCATCGATCCATCTTCTTTTTCACAAAAAGAACAGGTGCTCCCCATGGCGAAACGCTCGGCCTGATGAAGCCTTATTAGTAATTCCTACAGCTGCTTCCTCAACTCTGCCAATTCCGCTGGTGCCATGCGATAAGGTGCAATGGAAATAGGTGCTGTGCCGGGGTACAGCTCAATGCCAAACTCTAACTCCTTACAGGGGCAAACCAACAAATCTCAGGAAAGACATCACTGAAATCTCTGACCACCTCAATATCTCGACAGATAAAACCTTCTTCGAATCCTCGGTCACAACACACTAGCCAAAAAACCAGAACAACCCTTGCTCAACATTCGAGTTGCCTTCAAAGCCGAAATCACAAACTTACCCGACATGATCTTGGGAAAAGGTGAACAACTCCTCCTTTCGGAATCCGGAAAACAAAAGCTTCCGCCGACAATCCATCAGAGCATAATGCTCCTCGAGCCAATCAAAGCCCAAGATAGCATCATAATCCTCATCTTCAGCAAATAGAAATTACCAGGAAAACTTGCTCCTCATGCACACAGAAAGCGACGAAAAATACTGCTCGTTCAAGATAGTTCCTGCTGGAGTATGCACAGACAAGGGAACCTCCAACTTTTTCGAAACTAGACCATTCTCCTTAATCAAGACCTTGGCAAATCTCTCGGAAACAAAACTATGAGTGGCACCGGTATCAAATAAAACTATAGCAGCATTCCCATAATTAGAATTGTACCTTCAGTGACGTGCTCTGCCAACTCTGCCTCGTCTCTTGCAAGGCGAACATATTCGAGCCAGAGCCCTCGGTCTCCCTGCTGCTCTCGGTGCCCGTCTCGCTGCTACTGGTGCTGCTGCCGCTGCAGTCTGCTGCGCCATCTTCGGACAGTCTCTGATCTTGTGGTTCTATCACCACATCTCAAGCATCTCCGGAAGGAACACCAACACACCTCGCCTCCATGACGCTTCCCGCACTGGGTACACACTGGCTTCTCTGCAAATCATACCTCCACCTGGAGTCGGTGCCGCTACTCTTGTTGGAACCACTGCTCTCTGCTGAAAAGTGGAATCTCTTCTTCTTATCCTGCCGCTGGAAAGCTGATGCTGGCTCTCAAAGAAGCTCTCTTCTCTTCAAGGTAAACCTCCATCTCTGCCTCCTGCATGCAAGCTGCTGACAAAGCTTCCTCCATGGAACGATGTCCTAATGCACTAGTCTCGTCCTCAGGGACGGCTTCAACCCCATGATAAATTTCTTTACCTTCCTCCGCTCATCTGCTACAATGTGAGGCGCACATACTGGACAACTCCGCAAATCTTGCCTCAAACTCAAGTACATTCATTGGCCCTTGGGTCACGTCCAAAAAACTCCTGCTCCATGCGGTCTGCACGTGCTCTGGAATATACTTCGCTTGAACAAGCGGACGAATTCAGTCCATGCAACCTCCATAGCACATCTTCAAATTGTGTGCGTAGTACAGAGGACCACCACACATCGGCACGCTCCTGAAAAAGAAGGTAAGTACATCTAAGATATATTCCAACCAATACCCATTAACTCCTTAAAATCTATCTTTACCTGCAGCATATAAGTAGCTAAGGACACTCTCTCCTCTTCCGCACAACGAAGGGCACGAAAGATCTTCTCCGTCTCTCTAAGCCAACTCTCCGTAGAATGGGACACTCTCTCCCTTAAAGAAAGGCGGGGTCTCCTCCTAAAATCTTTCCATCATAGGCACTCCTCCAAAAACTGCCTCCTGAGCAGGTGCCCGTGCCTACAATTCAAAACATCTCTTAGATAAAACTCTTCTAGTAACACCGTTGAATAATTCTTGCAGCTACCGACCTGAACTTGCGCCTGCAATGCCGCTGTAGTCTAAGCTTGAGTCTGCATCGCATGCACAATCCTTGCATCAATGCTCTGTAGTCTACAGGTGGTGGTGGGGGTGGCAAAGGTACACCTGTGACGACCCAACCAGCAAATGGCCCCACAACTGTGCCAATGGTAGACTTCCTAGGAAGGTCACCCATCCTGGGATACTCCCAATGAGCACGTAACTTCAGAGTTCTTTTCTGCTCGAGCTCGAAAATGACTAGTCCGGTTGTTGTAGTCTACTGATTTAGTCCATTTAACATAATTTTATATGGGGTGTTACAATCTACCCCTCTTATATAAGCGACGTCTCGTCGCTGGCTACATATAGCACACAATCAAACCCTAGGCAGGCAGGATATTAGAGGTGGCCCACAGGCTCAAGAGGTGGCTCCCACTATGTAGCCTTTGCGCCATTATGGCTTCAAGAGGTGGCTCCAATAGCGTAGCACTTTGCCCTGGTGGCACTTAGTTCTGCACTTCCAGCTGGGTAAGGCTCTGATACCATTTGTGACGACCCAACCAGCAAACTGGCCAACAACTGTGCCAGGGTAGACTTCCCAGGAAGGTCACCCATCCTGGGACTACTCCCAATGCCCACTGAGCACGCTTAACTCAGAGTTCTTTTCCTGCTCGAGCTCTGAAAAGGACTAGTCTGGGTTGTGTGTAGTCTACTGATTTAGTCCATTTTAACATATTCTCAATATGGGGTGTTACAAACCCACAGGTCTGGAGTCTGAGCGTGCTGCTGTGCTGGAGCCTGTTGATCACCCGACTGACTCATCACCTCGAGCCGGGCCAGCTCCTCTACATCCACGAGTCGCCATAGTCTGCAAAATAAGCATCCTATTTATAACCTATCATTCTACATAACTTGGACTAATTCTTTATGCAGACTTGAAATACGAATACAATACGGATATTCTATTATGTACATGTTCAACCTGGATCGCTCTGATACCAATCTCTGTAACACCCCTCTTAGACCCAGTACAGTTACACCAACTCACATTGGATCTAGTAGAGGTATTACAGTGGAACGAATCCAACAATTACAATACATGTTGAAATATACACAAATAACTATTCAATTCCAATGATAATTAACCGAACATGGAATTAAAACTTGCAATCAGCATTTATTCAAAAGTAAATCTAATGCATAAAAGATAACAATAGTCCAAAGTTTATTACATTTCAATGATTAGTTGCATAAAGGAAATGTACATAAGATCCTTGTAAGGGTTCGTACCGAGCGCAGCGGAAAACGCGAATCCCTCAGGTAATATTCGTTGCCGGACGTCAGAATCGAACTAAATCGGTAAACCACGCACAGGCAGATCTCATCTTTACCTTTGCGGGGGTTGCGTAAATCCCGAATCCGGGAGGAGGTGGCGCAGGAGGCGCCGGTGTCAAGCCGTTCAAGTGTACCGACTCTAGACGTATCCACGCGAGCTCCGGACGCAGACGGATCTCCTCATTTCCACGCGTCTCCCGGATCTCCGCTCCACATGTGCAGGAGAGAGAGAGAGAGGATGGGGGGCGCCCTGGGAGAGAGAGAGGAGGGGGCGGCCAGGGTTAAGCCGGAGCTTGGCCAGGGTGTAACCCTCAGCGTATATTTATAGACACCGCGGGTTTCACAAAAACCCAGTCTTGTCTATAAAGAACACCTTGCCCAGTCTGTTCGGAACTCTTATGCGTGTGACCCTCTAGGCCCAACTGCTAGTCCAGTTTCAGCCCATTAAGCTCAATAACTCTTTATTGACTTATGGTAATTAATAAAATCTCATATTAATTAATGACACAATCAATTATCGTCTCACGATAATTGACCGGGCTTCCAATCAAGTTGGGTGCCAAGCAACACCACTTGATCCTGGAAAGCATTGGGGTTCAGCAACCCATTCAAGGAACCTTTTGTGTCATCAGTTACCACGTGACTATAATCCTTCGCTCGTACAATGCTCCCGAGTGCACTTAGGGTATGGTCAACCGTCAAACCCTAATGTGTGTACTCACTTGGTTTAGATGCCGCATAACTATATCAGAAAACTCCTTTTCTGATAAGTAGTCTTGCCCTGGCCAGGGACTATCAGGCATCCTTCCCTAGAGCATTCACTCTCCTATTACCGAGAGCGAGCGATCCCATATTGACCACACAATCACCTTCGAGGGTATTCCGCTAGATCCGATCACTTAACTGATTAAGACCTCATGGCTAGAGATCTATAAGTCAAGGTCAAAACCTAGAAGTCCACCAACAAGGTGTCCTTGGTGTCTCAGGTCTAAGGACCAATCACGCCACTGTGACAATGAATCTAGCTGGTTGACAGTTAGGTAACATTACCATCCAGCGATTCATAACGGATCAGTTCAGTGAACTCATTCTCCAATGAGCACCTACAGATTCACCTTAGTGTCTCCACACAAGTGACTATGAGACCAGTCACCCTCATCATATGAGCAGGTGCAATCTATACTAGTCTAACCGGATATTCAATGTCCTTCTTGAATATCCTCGACTAGGAACAATTAAGAATATACGTTTAAAGGATATTAATCTCATTGTTATGATCTCATCATAATTAATATCCATTGCGTATATTCATGGACTTCATAATGAAACGATAAACGAATTACACATAATGAATATAAAAGCCTTATTATTATTATCAAAGAACAAGATTGTACAAGTTATGATTGGCTTGAGGACATCCATAACTAACAATCTCCCACTTGGACTAAAGCCAATCACCTTTATGTCTTAAACCCATAGACTCTAGGTGGCGCTCAAACACAATTTGAGACAGAGGCTTCGTCAAGGATCTGCAATGTTGTCGACTGAAGGAACTCTTTCCACCAGTACATCTCCTCTAGTGATAATCTCCCTGATCAGGTGAAATCGCCTCAGAATGTGCTTCGACTTCTGATGAGAACCGCGGCTCTTTTGCTTGCGCAATGGCCCCATTGTTGTCACACAGCAATGGGATCGGATCAGAGTCACCTGGTACCACACCAAGGTTGGTGATGAACTTCTTCATCCACACTGCCTCCTTGGCGGCTTCAGCTGCAGCAATGTACTCAGCTTCTGTCGTCGAGTCTGCAGTGGTTTCCTGCTTGGAACTCTTCCAGCTCACTGCACCCCCGTTCAAAGTGAACACAAATCCAGATGTAGACTTGCTATCATCTGGATCCGACTGGAAACTCGAGTCAGTATATGCCCGGAGTTTCAAGTCCCCTCCTCCATAGACCAGAAATATATCCTTAGTCCTTCTCAAGTACTTAAGGATACATTTCACAGCCATCCAGTGTGTTTCACCTGGATTTGCCTGATATCTGCTCGTAACACTTAGAGCAAATGCCACATCAGGCCTTGTACATATCATGCATACATGATAGACCCTATAGCCGAGGCATAGGGGACTCTATCCATGGCTGCCCTCTCTTCAGGAGTCTTAGGAGACTGCTCCTTAGAGAGAATAATCCCATGTCTCATAGGTATGAGACCTCTCTTGGAATTTTCCATGCCAAACCTTTTGACAATGGTATCTATGTACATGGATTGGGTCAAGCCAAGCATCCTCTTAGATCTATCTCTATAGATACGTATTCCCAATACGTAGGATGCTTCTCCCAAATCCTTCATGGAGAAGTTCTTTGACAGCCAAACCTTTACTGATGATAACATCCCTACATCATTCCCAATGAGTAAGATGTCATCAACGTAAAGTACAAGAAAAGTGATAGCACTCCCACTGACTTTCTTATACACACATGGTTCATCTTCATTCTTAATGAAGTCATAAGATTTGATAGCCTCATCAAACCTTATGTTCCAACTACGAGAAGCTTGCTTCAATCCATAGATGGATCTTTGAAGCTTGCATACTTTGTCTGGACACTCTTTGGATGTAAAACCCTCAGGTTGTATCATATACACTTCCTCCTCAATGTTTCCATTAAGGAAAGCGGTTTACATCCATCTGCCAGATCTCGTAATCAAAGTATGCAGCAATGGCAAGAAGAATTCTGATCGACTTTATCATAGCAACTGGTGAGAAAGTTTCGTCATAGTCAATTCCTTGCCTTTGACGATACCCCTTTGCCACCAACCTTGCCTTATAAGTGTCGATCTGTCCATCTGCACCGATCTTTCTCTTAAAGATCCACTTGCACCCAATAGGTACAATACCTTCGGGCAAGTCTACCAAGTTCCAAACTTGGTTGGTGTACATGGACTGCATCTCAGAATTCATGGCATCTCGCCATTTCCCTGACTGAGGACAATCAACAGCCTTGGTAGGTCTTTGGATCACCATCCTCATCAAAAGACATGCCTTCACTGATATGTCCAACATATCTTTCAGGCTGTCTAGGTACTCTACCAGACCTACGCTGAATGTGTGTATAATCCTGAACAGGTTCCGGAACCGATGTCTCACCCAGTGGACTTTGCACAATTTGTGAATCTAGAACCTCTTCTAGATCTATTTTACTCCCACTGTCCTCTTGGGAAAGGTTCCTCTTCCAAGAAGACAGCTCTCCTGGCAACAAACACTCTTTGTTCACCAGGATGGTAAAAGTAGTACCCAAATGTTTCTTTTGGGTATCCAACAAATCTGCACTTATCGGTTCTAGATTCCAGTTTATCTGGGTCATGTCTCCTACGTGGGCAGGACAGCCCCAGATTTTAACATGTTTAAAATCAGGCTTTCTACCCTTCCATATCTCATATGGAGTAGAAGACACAGATTTACTGGAACCCTGTTCAGTAGATATGCCGCTGACTCTAGCGCATATCCCCATAAGGAAACTGGTAACTGTGAACGGCTCATCATGGATCGCACCATGTCCAACAAGGTACGATTTCTCCTTTCCGATACACCATTCATCTGTGGTGTATAGGGAGGAGTCCATTGAGAAGGATACCATTGTCCTTTAAGAATTGTGTGAACTCTGTACTTAAGTATTCACCTCCTCGGTCTGACCGTAGGATTTTAATACTCTTTCCAGTTTGCTTCTCAACTTCATTCTTAAATTCTTGGAATTTTCCAAAGGCTTCTGATTTGTACTTCATTAAGTAAACAAATCCGTACCTTGAGTGATCATCCGTGAATGTAATGAAGTATGAGTAGCCACCCTTGGCTTGGGTAGACATTGGACCACATACATCCGAATGTATTAGTTCCAATATGTCCTTGGCCCTATCTCCATGTCCACTAAATGGAGATTTGGTCAACTTACCCATTAAACAGGATTCGCAAGTTGCATATGATTCATAATCAAATGGATCCAAGTATCCATTCTTATGCAACTTTTGAAGCCTATTCTCACCAATGTGACCAAGCCTACAATGCCACAAGTAGGCAGTGTTCACACTATTCTTACTTCTCTTAGGAGAAACATCAACGTGGAGATTATCATAAGAAACATCAAGTAGATACAAACCATTCACCAAATTTGCTAAAGCAACTAGTTTATTTCTCAAATAACTGAACAACTATTGTTCTCAATGGTAAACTTGTATCCAACTCTGTCTAAACAAGAAACAGAAATAATGTTCTTAATGATGCTAGGCACAAAATAGCAATCATCTAATAAAAGTAAATCTCCTGAGGGTAACTTGAGCTTCACTGTCCCCACAGTGTGTGCACCAACACTTGTGCCGTTTCCAAGCCTCAAGTTCACCTCGCCCTTGCTCAGCTTCCTTCTACTTGTCAGCACCTGCACATCATTGCAGATATGAGAAGCACATCCAGTGTCCAAACCCAAGATGTAGAATCTCTAATAGACAAGTGAAGATCTATCATATAGATACCTGAAGCTTCGCCAAGCTTCTGCTTCTCCTGAGCCTTCATTGCAAGATAGTCCTTGCAATTTCTTTTCCAGTGCCCTTTTTCTTGCAGTGGAAGCACTCGCCCTTTTCTTCTCCTTTGCTTATGTCCTTCTTTTGTTTCTGCTTAGACTGCTTCTTTGCATTGCCTTTCTTAAAGGCTTGCCCTGCTCTCCTCTTCTTGTTGGACTTTCCAACCATGAGAACAGTGGGCTTTTCCTTCTTAAGGTTGCCCTCAGCAGTCTTTAGCATGTTGAGCATCTCAGCTAAACTCACCTCAATCTTGTTCATTGTGAAGTTCACAATAAACTGGGAATATGAATCTGGAAGTGACTGGAGAATGAGGTCCGTGCTTAGTTCCTTGTCAGAGGAAAACCAAGCCCCTCGAGCCTCTCAATCCACTCTATCATCTTCAGCACATGAGTCTGTACTGAAGACCCCTCTGCCATGCGAGCTCTGAACAGGGCCTTGGATATCTCATATCTCTCCACCCTGCTCTGCTCTTCAAAGAGCTCTTGCAAGTGCTGCATGATGGATCTAGCATCCATGTTCTCATGCTGCCTTTGCAACTCATTGCTCATTGAGGCAAGCATGTAGCATTGGGCCAGAGTGGAATCCTCCTTCCACTTCGCAAACTCAAGCGTTTCCCCTTCAGGTGCATCAAGGGGTGGTTCAGCTGGGATCTCCCTTCCAGGACATAGGCAATGCGCTCAGACCTGAGGACAATCTTCAGGTTTCTGAGCCAATCCGAGTAGTTCGGGCCTGTCAATCTGTTGGCATCCAGTATGCCACGGAGTGGGTTACCTGACGACATTTTTGCCTATAAGGAAATGTAAAGACAATTAGCAGATGTTCATAATAATAATTAAATCTAGATTAGGACTTTAATCAAGATTAGCTCCCACTATTTTCCGGCAGACTGTATAACCCTCAGATATACAGAATGGGAGACACCGACGGTCTCCTAGTGGGGATCGGAATCTCACAGACTCATAGCATGATCTTGTGGATGGCACAACAACCATACTATGATCTGAAAGCGGTCAACCCTTGACACTTGCAACTCTTGCAATATCCGATCTTATTTTGGCCCCTGAATTTTAATGACCTTGTGGATAGCACAACAAGTCATTAAATCCAGTCTAAGCAATACCATCATTACGTAACGAGCATAGATTTGGATGTAGCCCTTGTGGATAGCACAACAAAGCTACACCGGTCCTCTACCCCGTTTAAGGCATCATCATGCCATAGTTTTAGTCTGTCATTAGACTTGACAAGCCTTGTGGATAGCACAACAAACTTGCCCGATCTAATGGCAATCCTAAAACTATAATGATGGAGGGCCACGTAATTCATTCTAAATGATTACGCTACGGCTTAAAGTTTGAACGAGGAGGGATTTTGACATATTTTATCTTGGTCTCTATATCTGCGTGCTATTGATATATAGAATTTGGAATATCATATATTTAATTATATATATCATAGCACATTCACACATATCAAATACATGAAGAAAAATGATGGATGATCATGGACTTTAACCTAGAGTGGCATTACCAGAGCCAGTTGGTAATCCACAAATATGGTGAACAAATGGCAGTTTGCATCTGATGCTTTAGCTTGATGTAACTTTATCTCCATGAAGGTCCTGCATGGTACTCTCCTCCATCTCCGCCAATCCGCTTCTTATAATTACAAGTAATATTTAAATTGGGCTCGCAGGCCCATAAATGTACATCAGATAATAATAAGAAACCTTGAACAAGTCAAGGGGAGTACATAACAGGAGGGAGATAGAATGTACAACCCGGATTTAATAGAGGGAGAGAGGGAGGCACGCAGTCCTCATAAATTACATCATTTGCCATTAACCATAACATTCATCACATGATATCTAAGTCCATGACCATCCATCCACACAATCACATGCATCAACAAGCAATTATCACATAATTACTTCTGAAATATTTTACTTCAAAAATATAATAACTATATTTTGAAAACCATTTAACTAAACAATTTAGCTAACATGGATTACATCTAATCAACATTAGATAATGTCATTCATCGTTACTGCATGAAGTCGCCAAGATGTACAGTTAATTAATTTAAAAATCACATTTCTAAATCAATTAACATGCTTTAATTAGATAGTAGGAATAACTAAAACAATTTTAGATTTTCCTTAAACTAATTAAGCATGGGTCAAACAACTGAAAATTAATTTACAGAGATCTAAACACCTTTAAAAACTCTCAAAATAATTTTCAGAATTTTTCTGGGATTTTTAAAATGTTTTAAAATTTTAAAACAATTTAAAACAATTTTTTAAAAATTAAAAAGGGGGAAGGGGGGACCGGATCCGGTCCACCGGATCCGGTGGGGTGCGCGGGCCACCCGCGCGGGTGGCCGGGCCCCCCCTGGTCCGGTAAGTCACCCGGACCCAGGGCCCGCGGGGGCGACCGCGGGGTCGCCCCTCCGCCCGCTAGGGGCGCCCGAGGGCGAGCCCTAGGCCGCCGCCGCCCTGGTTCGCAGGGCCGCGGCGGAGGGGGGCACCGCGCCGCCCGGGCGGGCGCCAGCCGGCGCCGCCGGCGCCGAACCTCGCCGCCGGCGCCGCACCTCGCCGCCCTTCGCCCTGGGCACCCAGAAAACCCCCAGAAAAACCCTATAAACCTGCAAATCGCCACTTCTTGGACTGTCCAAGAAGCTAAACCAGTGCGACGGCGGCACTTTGCAGGCGCCCGTACGACCTCCACGGGTGGCCAAACGATGGCACGAGGGTTCTCCGCGAAGCCCTTGGTACCAGGAACACCTTCCACGTACCAAGCGGCAAGTGCACATCTCATGTGCGACCCACGAACACCTCAAACATGGCGACTTATGCATAACGTGAATCGACAAAAACATGAAATATCATACATGAGACCGATTCCGAACGTACCAGCAACCTGGCTCTGATACCACTGTAAGGTTCGTACAGAGCGCAGCGGAAACGCGAATCCCTCAGGTAGATATCGTTGCCGGATGTCGGAATCGAACTAAATCGGTAAACCACGCACAGGCAGATCTCATCTTACCTTTGCGGGGTTGCGTAACTCCCGAATCCGGGGAGGAGGTGGCGCAGGAGGCGCCGGTGCTTCAAGCCGTTCAAGTGTTCGGCCTCTAGACGTATCCACGCGAGCTCCGGACGCAGACGGGATCTCCTCGTTCTCCCGCGTCTCCCGGATCTCAGCTCCACCATGTGCAGGAGAGAGGAGAGAGAGGATGGGGGGCGCCCTGGAGAGAGAGAGGAGGGGGCGGCCAGGTTAAGCCTGGAGCTTGGCCCAGGGTTTAACTCTCAGCGTTATTTATAGACACCGCGGTTTTTCACAAAAACCCAGTCATTGTCTATAAAGAACACCTTGCCCAGTCTGTTCGGAACTTATGCGTGTGACCCTCTAGGCCCAACTGCTAGTCCAGTTTTCAGCCCATTAAGCTCAATAACTCTTTATTGACTTATGGTAATTAATTAACATCTCATATTAATTAATGACACAATCAATTATCGTCTCACGATAATTGACCGGGCTTCCAATCAAGTTGGGTGCCAAGCAACACCACTTGATCCTGGAAAGCATTGGGGTTCAGCAACCCATCAAGGAACCTTTTGTGTCATCAGTTACCACGGACTATAATCCTTCGCTCGTACAATGCTCCCGAGTGCACTTAGGGTATGGTCAACCGTCAAACCCTAATGTGTGTACTCACTTGGTTTAGATGCCGCATAACTATATCAGAAAACTCCTTTTCTGATAAGTAGTCTTGCCCTGGCCAGGGACTATCAGGCATCCTTCCTAGAGCATTCACTCTCCTATTACCGAGAGCGAGCGATCCCATATTGACCACACAATCACCTTCGAGGGTATTCGCTAGATCCGATCACTTAACTGATTAAGACCTCATGGCTAGAGATCTATAAGTCAAGGTCAAAACCTAGAAGTCCACCAACAAGGTGTCCTTGGTGTCTCAGGTCTAAGGACCAATCACGCCACTGTGACAATGAATCTAGCTGGTTGACAGTTAGGTAACATTACCATCCAGCGATTCATAACGGATCAGTTCAGTGAACTCATTCTCCAATGAGCACCTACAGATTCACCTTAGTGTCTCCACACAAGTGACTATGAGACCAGTCACCCTCATCATATGAGCAGGTGCAATCTATATGTCTAACCGGATATTCAATGTCCTTCTTGAATATCCTCCGACTAGGAACAATTAAGAATATACGTTTAAGGATATTAATCTCATTGTTATGATCTCATCATAATTATATCCTTGCGTATATCATGGACTTCATAATGAAACGATAAACAAATTACACATAATGAATATAAAAGCCTTATTATTATTATCAAAGAACAAGATTGTACAAGTTATGATTGGCTTGAGGACATCCATAATAACAATCTCACTTACAAGATTCACTCTAAGCTCTCTATATCAAGCTAAGTCTCTACGTCCTCCCGCTCTGAGTCAGTTTGCACTAACTTCTCCATATCCTCTGGCTCTCCTGAAATGTTAGGCAAGTATGAGTCTACAAGACCCAGCAAATCACATGAAAGACAGTTCAAGATATTAACATTATATTAGTTTTAAAACATGGTAGTACATTAGCATTCCATTCATTGATATCATATACTTTTCTTACTATAGTTCAAAGTCCATTGGCAATCATTCGTTTCATAGTGATTCTAACTATTAAGGAAATAAAACGTGTTTCACATGTAGCATGGAATTACTTATTCATGGAATCTATTCGATGTTATGTGACCTACAACAATTCTCATGTATCAATTTCTCATTTATGCATGCACTATTCTTTTACACAACAATTTTCATGTAGTAATATTAAACATTGACATGTAGTATGAAATCCTTTGAACAAGTTCACATGTAGGAATGTAATCATGTAACATGTAGTATGTAGCATGTAGAACAGATATACATGTGACTTGTAGCATGTAACATGTAGCATGTAGACATATAACTTGTAGCATGTAACATGTAGCATGTAGACATATAACTTGTAGCATGTAATCATTTTCATATAATTGTCAAGACATAGCCCACACTAAATTAGAGATCAGTAGTCATTTAACATTCACTTATCACCTAGGCAATGCGGTGATGAAGTCATAGTATTTGCGCAAAAACGGGGAAAGTCCTTCCCACCTTGGCCAGTAGAACAAGTCTACCTCTAGGATTTCAATCCGTTGCCCACAGATTCATTATTTACATGTAGGTGAACCATTACCATAGGGGCATCTACGGTGTAGTTCCTTGTAGGAATCTCTAAGATAGCAATGTCTTATTGGCATCATTGTTATAATGCATACACTAACATATATAATAGATAGTGACATTTCATTTCATACTATTTAACATGTGTTAATGCAATATTTCAAAGTACAACACTTTCAGTTCTGAAATCCTATTTACTGTACAACAGATTTCTATCATGATACTAATATTCATTCTTGCATTTTCATCATATTTATTCAATTCTATGTGTAATATATTGTTCAAAAATTCATAACAGAACGTACTCATGTCTGAAAATCCTGAAATTTTAACAGAAATTTGAAATCGGTAGTTACAATACACATGCCAAATTTCATAATTTTCTGATTTCTGCAACTATTTTTCATGAAATTAACTCTATTAAATCAACTAACTAACATGGTTTAATATTGAGAAAAGCTCACAATTTTCACATGGAACAGGGATTACTGACATATTATATCTATTGCAGTAATTTAGACATCAATCAACATGCTCTCTTTTAAATCATTGTACTTTATCTTTTACTAACTTAACATTGATCGTTGCCATGTAATTATGCAAGTTCATCAGTACATATATATATATATATATATATATATATATATATATACCTGTACATTATAGCAATAGATAGTCCATAATATAACAATAACATGCTCTGATATTACATGGCTGAGACGCATACATTCATAAATTATACATTTAAGCAAATTCACTCAGATTTCTGGAAATACATGATTCTGTTAAACTTAACGTCAATTGGTATGACGTTTACTGTAGTAGACGTCCCATGTGATGTCGTCGAGTAATTATAGACGCGGCACATAGCGCCGTTTACATATAGTAAGGATAGAAAATACATATATTTCGAATGAACTAAACGGCAGTCGATATTGCCGTTTACATGTTATAGACGACAATACCCTGGACGTCTAGTTCTAAGACACAGAAAACACAGAAAACCTGCATGCAATAATGACGTTTCTAACCCTTCCCGTAGGTTGTTTACATGCTTTAAAAATACAGAAAAATGTTAAATACGTAGTATAACATATCCTAAACTAATCCCCCATGCAACTTGCCTTAATCCCTCCTAATGGAGTGTCGAATCCGAGCTCGAAGAAGCCCGTCTCGCCAGGGAGACAGTTCTTTCCTCCGTCTTCAAGCAATCCGAAACCTCCTCCGATGAAGTTCCTCCGCCTGGATGAGCCTTTGGTATGAAGCCTAGGTATCTCCTCGGTGTAGAAGCCTCCGAACCGCACGAACAAGTACCAGATCGCTCTGCAAAACCCTTCCTCTGCCCTCTTTCTCTCCTCCAGAACCAAAGCAAAAACCCCCTTTTCTTCCTGCGAGATCTGGTCTTATAAAGACCTCTCAAGCAAAGGCCAAACCTAATCCTGACCCTTGGATCTAAACGCATCGGATCAGCTCATTAAAGCCTTCCCGAAACGGCCGATTTCCTTAATCCAGAACGGAAAGCTCAAAAATAGACAAGTCAGTTTAACGTCAACATAGGTTGCCGTCTTCCCCAATATAAACGTCCATCGATGATGTCGTTTATACTCTTGCCCATAATTTAATAATTCAGAAAAATTATTGAACGTCAATACCTGTTGTCGTTAACATCATATAAACGGCATGGGATATTGCCGCTTACAAGTCTCTAACGTCAATGATCTTGACGCCTAGTCTTACACACAACATCATTCAAAATATGCAGAAATAAACAAACAATGTACAGAATAAATTCAAGAAACATCTAGGGTACTACAGGAAGGCTTCTCCAACGACTGGTTGCAGCCTACATCGACCTAGAACCCAGAGCAGAGGATCTTGGAGGATTCTTGACACTGCCCAAGGAGAGCTTCTCCTGCCATTTAGATCCCTTTGGAGAATTTTTCTGAGGCAAGTAACCCTTACCCGTTGTCCATGTGTATGTCTAGTAGGTCTTAGGCATTTTCTGAGATTTATTCGTGTCCTGGAACCCCTACATTCACCCATCTTGGAGTTCGGTCTGTGTTTCTGCACAGACAGGAACTTAACGGCATGATTCTCTTGCCGTTAAACTCTTCATTTGACGGCAGACGATGCTGCCGTTAACCTCTGTGAACGGCCAGCCTTTGTCGTTTAGTTCTCCAAGACAGAACAGTGAGCTGTTCTTCCTTCTATATGACTATTTTCCAGAATTCCTTCGTATGAGGATATATTGTAAATATTATATGTTATGTAATATAGATAATGGAATGTGTTGTGAGATTTTTATGTATTTCTGCAATTAGTATAAATTATTAGGTTTATGTGAAATGCATGTTAGATGAGACCTTGAATGTGGCAGAGTTCTGTTCATATGATCCCTGCAAAATTTCAGTGCCATAAAATTGTTGAGTGATGTGCATGTATGTCAGTCCTGGTTCTGAAAATTTGGGAATTTTCCCATGACCATGCTATTTGTTATAATTTATGTATGGAAAAATAGGGAGCATGTATAAGATGTTTTAAAATTTCAGTAAATTGTATGATTCTTGATAAATTGGGGAAAATTCATGTGATAATATGAATGTTAGATGCAGGTTAGTGAACTGTTAAATTTGACCTTGACACTATGCTTCTATGATAAACTACTTTATGAATGGCATGTGAATGAGTATTTTAATTTTTGTAAAATCAATGTAGCTCAGAAAAATTTAAAAATGTGCATGTGTGATCTGAAACCTGCCAAAAGCATGTGGTTAAAATTTCGTGTGATTTGGGAAACAGTAGATGAGGTTGTGAAATTTCCATGTGAAATTTAGTTATTAAAGTATGCTTATTGTGGTTATGATTGTTAATGAAATTCCCAACATGATTAGTGTAGATTCCTAAGTGTTAAACTCTATTAACAGTAGCATCATGTTAGGGAAAACTGAATCATGTGCCAAGTGGTGAAATGTAAGTCATGTATCTAATTGTGTGAGAACTATGTGTATAATAAACGGGAAAATGTGTAAAATGTGCCGAGGGCTGTGGAACTGTACTGTGGAAAAGTCCCCATGGGAAAGGTCAATGTGTTTAGAATCCTATGGGCATTAGGATGAAATCCTGGAGGTGGACAAGTACCACTGGTTAGGGTGGAGATTACTTCTCCCGGTCTGCGCAGTACCAAGAGCCGTCACTGTGTTGCCTAGGTGGTGTCTATGTGTTATGTGTTATGTGAATGTGTCATTCTAATGGTGGTTTGGACAATGTGTCACGGCATCTAAATGTGAACAATGTGAATGTGTGTATGTGGCATTGTGTAGTGTGAACATGTGAATGTGTAATGTGTAAGTGAACATGTGAATGCGTAAATGTGTAAACATGTGAAACCAATGTGTTAGAATGTGAAATTGTGATTTATGATATGATAATGTTAGATTCATGTCAAAACAGCAACCTTAATGTGTTTGTAATGGTGGTTTGGACTATGTGTCACGGCATCTAAATGTGAACAATGTGAATGTATGTATGTGGCATTGTGTAGTGTGAGCATGTGAATGTGTAATGTGTAAGTGAACATGTGAATACGTAAATGTGTAAACATGTGAACCAATGTGTTAGAATGTGAAATTGTGATTTATGATACGATAATGTTAGATTCATGTCAAAACAGCAACCTTAATGTGTTTGCAATGGTGGTTTACATGTGCAAAAGTAGGTAGAATCCATGTTAGGAGTATTTCCTTTTTATTTGTGAAAATCCCATGCTTAATTTGCTATATATTGTAGCTTAAATGTAAATGTAGCTCTCATGTGGATAGATAAGTAAAAAGCATGCGGTAGGTATTTTATTTTGGAATGACATGAACCATGTTTCCTGTGTTATAAAAGTTTGATAGAAGTATCATGGTAGGTTCTTCTTAAGGTTGTTCAAGCATGCTACATGTATTGATTAATGTCATTGAATGTAAATTGCCTATGCGACGTATGCATGTATGATGTGTATGGAATTTACTTGCTGAGTCTTTTAGACTCACCCTTGCTTTGGCGTACAGGTTTAGCAGCGGATCCTACTTCCTTGGAGGAGACTGTTGAGAGCGACTCCGAGCGAGGAGAGTAGTTGTGGTGGATTATCGACTTGTACTTTCTTTTCATAGTATGTAATTGAGACTTATAGGAAATTGAAGCTTATGTAAATTGTGGACAGACAATGTAATTTGAATTTTGTGTTTCATTATGTGGACTTAGTTCCTTAAATTGCTATATGGATTATGTATGTTTAATGTGGATGATGAAATGAAAAGACAGTAGTTCTTTTACTTCCGCTACTATGTATTCATATTTGTGTACATCTTAATCATATGCGTTAGTGCTTGGGTAAATGTCCCACTGTGATGAGACTCACTATACCGACGTGGATTGGTATAATCGTACCGGTATGAGGAGGGTCGTCGCAGAGATTGGTATCAGAGCGACTAGTTGAGATTGTACATAAATATACATAAGTCATCATCTCCATTACATGCTAAGTCTTTATAGAGTGTCCACATGTGTAGAATGATTAATAATGAATGAAAGATAGATAAGAAAGTGGTTAGGGACTAAATAACGTAGTTTTTAATAGTGATTAAATTAATCACAGCTTATGGCTTCACGTGGTAGACGTGGTGGTGTACCTACTCGTGATGGCGAGCAGAGGAGAGATGAGCCTAGGCGTGAGGACCAAGCTGAGCAGCAGGCCCCGGCACCTCAGGGTCCTGTACTTCCCCCACCGCCGCCAGTGGATTATGGAGTGTTCATGCAGGGTCTAGTGCAAGCCATGCAGACGCAGGCCCACATCCAGGCTACACTCCAGGATCAGATGGAGGCTCAGGTTGGAATAATAAAAATAAAGAGTAGTTTTTTTATTTAATTGCATGATGTTGTGTTGAATATGCATTGCTTGTTGTTTGTTGTAGCAGGCCCAGGTTCCAGTTCCCCAGGCTCAGGACCATGGTGGACCCTCCATCATGGAAAGATTCAAGAGGATGTTGCCACCCTCTTTTAAGGGGGAGAGCGACCCATTACTAGCTGAGAGCTGGATGAGGAAGATCGAGAAAATCTTCGAGGCTGTTAGGTGTGCGGACGAGGACAAGGTCACTTTAGCCACCTATATGCAACAGGTATGTGTTAGTTTTTTATGTTTGCTTACCCTGTTAAACTAGAGCTGTTAGTTGGTGCTTATGAAGGTTGTGTTGCAGGAGAGAGCTGATGTGTGGTGGGCTTCCTTACTGCGTACCCGATTCGAGGACGGTGCTATTGATGTTGCTTGGGATGAGTTCGTGAGTCTCTTTCCGGCCAAGTTCGTCCCCGAGCATATCCAGGACAGGATGGAGCAGAAGTTCCTTTCCTTGACTCAGGACTCCAAGACTGTACTCGAGTATGAGGCCAGGTTTGCTGAGTTATCTAAGTATGCACCTCACATAGTAGCTGATGAGCGCAGGAAGGCAAAGAAGTTTGTAATGGGCCTTAAGCCATTACTGAGGACGAGGCTAGTGGCATTCGATCATCGTACTTGGACGAGGCCCTTAGCGCTGCTTGTAGGCAGGAGGGTGAAATGAGTAGTACCTCAAGGAGAAGAAAGCTTTGCAGAAGAGACCTGCGGCCCCTTTCCAGCAGCAGGATAAGAAAAAGGCAGTGTACTAGACACTGTAGCGTCCAGTGGTAGCCAGCAGTACTCAGGTACCTTCTCAACGTTCCCCTGGTGTGATGAAGGAATGTCCCCATTGCGGGAAGACACACGGTGGTATGGAGTGTTGGATGGTAGCGGGAAAATGCTTAAAGTGCGGGAGCAGTGACCACAAGATCAAGGATTGTCCGAGACTTCAGCAGGGAGTCCAACGCAGAGCGCCAACCCCAGTAGTGGTAGCAGCAGCCGCGCGACCAGGAAGGCCTCGAGCCCAAGCTCGAGTGTTTGCCCTAGCACGAGAGGACGCCGAGCAGGCGGAGCATGTCACCGAAGGTATGGTTTTACTTCTAGGTGTGCACGCTCGGGTTTTGTTCGATACGGGTGCCACTCACTCGTTCATCTCCCCGAGCATTTCGCTAGGAAGTTAGCTCTAGAGTCAGGCATAGAGTCTGAGGATTTAGAAGTCTCGTTGCCTGTACACACACCCGCAGGTACGGTATCGACTGGGATGTGTATTCCGTCGTTACCTGTGTGCATTGAGGATAGAGTCCTGGAAGGGTGTTTCTTCTTGCTAAAGATGAAGGACTTTGATGCTATTCTTGGTCTGGATTGGCTAGAGGAGCACTATGCGTTAGTATATTTTCGTCGGAAGAGGATTGTTTTCCGCATTCCTGGTGAGGATGAGTTCTCTCATCCTTTACCAAGAAACTTGGCGGGAAAGTTGGTCATCTCTGCCATGAAGGCGATGTGCATGGTAAACAAGGGTTGTGACGCTTTTCTTGCCAGCGTAGTGTTAATACCCGAGGCTTGTGAGTCACCTACTCTTGCAGAGATCGAGGTAGTGCAGGATTTTCCAGACATCTTTCCCAATGATTTGTCTGGATTGCCACTGGATAGAGAGATAGAGTTCACCATAGAGTTGCTTTCGGGCACCTCTCCTATCTCGAAGGCTCCATATCGGATGGCACCTGCGGAGTTAGCCGAGTTAAGGAAGCAGTTGCAAGAATTGCTAGATAAGGGATTTATTCGCCCTAGTTTCCCCTTGGGGCCCACCTGTCTTATTCGTAAAGAAGAAGGATGGATCACTTAGGTTATGCATCGATTATAGGAAGCTAAACCAAGTGACAGTGAAGAACAGGTCCCTTACCTCGTATTGATGATTTGTTTGACCATCTGCAAAATGCATCAGTCTTTTCTTAGATCGATTTGCGATTGGTTATCATCAGTTGAGGATCAGGAGCGAGGATGTGTCCAAGACGGCATTCAGATCCCGTTATGGACATTATGAGTTTTTGGTTCTTCCTTTTGGATTGACCAACGCCCCTGGAGCGTTCATGGATCTCATGAACATGGTGTTTAGGCCGTATTTAGATAGCTTTGTTGTGGTGTTTATAGATGATGTGTTGGTCTACTCTCCAGATGAGGCCACACACCGTCAGCATTTGAGGGTAGTGTTAGAGGTTCTCCGTGAGCACAAGCTATATGCAAAATTCAGCAAGTGCGATTTTTGGTTGCGTGAGGTTCATTTTCTTGGGCATGTTATCTCCGGTGATGGTGTAGCAGTTGATCCAGCAAAGGTTCAGGCAGTTATGGATTGGGAGACCCCCAAGACCCCTTCAGAGATTTGTAGTTTTCTTGGTTTGGCTGGTTACTATCGGCGATTCATTGAGGGATTTTCATCCATCGCCGCCCCATTGACTCAGCTTACCAGAAAGGGTGAGAAGTTTGTGTGGTCCGAGACATGTGAGAGTAGCTTTCAATTATTGAAGGCTAAACTTACTTCCGCTCCGGTATTGGTATTACCTAGTGGTGCTGAAGGTTTTGCCATTTATACGGATGCATCTCGGATTGGCTTAGGCTGTGTACTAATGCAGCAAGGAAGGGTAGTGGCGTATGCTTCTCGCCAATTGAAGGAGCATGAGCGTAACTATTCGACTCATGATTTGGAGCTTGCGGCAGTGGTTCATGCACTAAAGATCTGGAGGCACTATATTTATGGTGTCAAATTTGAGGTGTTTACTGACCATAAGAGCTTGAAGTATCTCTTCTCCCAGAAAGAATTAAACCTACGGCAGAGGAGATGGATTGAGTTCCTCAAGGACTACAACTTCGATCTTCAATATCATCCAGGAAAGGCGAATGTCATAGCGGATGCTCTTAGCAGGAGGAGGTCTTCTCTCCAGCAGGATTGGAAGATGTTGGAGGATGCGGCGTGTTCGATGGCTGAGTTAGAGCCCTTATGTCAGGCTTTTGTGGCTCAGTTATCCCTTAGGTCTTCGGTGTTGGATGAGGTGATCGAGCAATAGAAAGCCGACCCTAGACTCCAAGAGTTAGTGGGAAAGGCAAGCATCACTCGCGATGAGGATGGCATGATTAGATTCCACCACCGAGTGTGTGTCCCTGACATGGTAGATGTCTGTGAGCATGTTTTAGCTGAAGCTTATAGGTCAAGATTCTCTATTCATCCGGGTAACACTAAGATATACCAGGATTTGAAGAGGTCTTTTTGGTGGTCTGGCATGAAGAGAGATGTAGCGGATTATGTATCTAGGTGTCTAGTATGTCAGCAAGTGAAGGCCGAGCGGCAGCGACCATCTGGTCTTATGCAGAAGATGGAGATCCCAGTTTGGAAGTGGGAAGCTGTCACTATGGATTTTGTTTCGGGATTGCCTCGATCTGGATGGGGCAACGACTCAATTTGGGTAGTCGTAGATAGATTCTCGAAGACTGCGCATTTCTTGCCTATGAATAAGAAGCAGTCGGTTGAGAGTCTGGCTAGATTGTATGTCAGTAGCATTATTCGATTGCATGGTGTGTCGAAGTCGATCATTTTGGATCGAGATCCGAGATTTACTTTGAGGCTATGGAAGGGTCTTCAGGATGCTTTAGGTTCAGAGCTGAAGCTCAATTCAGCGTTCCATCCCCAGACAGATGGACAATCCGAGGGGACTATCTAGACGCTTGAGGATATGTTGAGAGCGTGTGTGCTGGATTGGAAGGACGATTAGGAGTGTCATCTACCTCTTGTGGAGTTCGCATACAACAGTTTTCATGCGAGCATTGGTATGGCTTCATTTGAGGCGTTGTATGGAAGGCCTTGCAGATCTCCTTTATGTTGGGAGGAGACCGGTGATAGGCAGTTGATCGGTCTAGAGTTAGTTCAGGAGACTTCGGATAAGATTCAGCTTATCAAGAAGAGGCTTTTTGCGGCACAGGATAGGCAGAAGAGCTATGCCGACAATAGGAGGAAGGATTTGGAGTTCGAGGTGGGTGAGCATGTCTTTTTGAAGATTTCACCTACTCGAGGTGTCGTCAGGTTTGGCAGGCATAGCAAATTAAGTCCTAGATTCATTGGCCCGTATGAGATTCTCAGGCGTTTAGGTAGTGTGGCTTACGAGCTAGTTTTGCCTCCAGCTTTAGCTAGTGTTCATTCCGTTTTCCACGTATCTATGCTCAGGAAGTATGTTCAGGATCCGTCTCATATTATTAGTCACGAGCCAGTGGAGATCCAGCCATATCTGTCATATGTGGAGCAACCAGTAGCTATTCTTGACCGGAAGGTCCAGCATCTCCGGAACAAGAGTATTACGTCAGTGAAGGTTCTATGGCGGAACTTCTTGCGAGAGGAGGCTACTTGGGAGCTTGAGGATGCGAAGAGGAAGAAGTATCCTCATTTGTTCGAGTAGTGTTGTTTAAACTTCGAGGACGAAGTTTCCTTAAGGGGGAGAGGGTGTAAGGCCCTCGAATTTTGTCCTTTTATTTGATATCATGTATGGATTCGTGCTTGTGTGTAAATATCATGTGTGCATATGTAGGTAACTATGAACATATTAGCTAGGTGTACTTACGTGTGCATGTGTAAATTAATTGTAAATAATGGATGATTGCATGGTGTAGTAGTGTGTATATTATACTATATGTATTGCATGCATAGACATAGTGTACGTAGGGTTTTCTGCATGGGTTTTAAACTCTGGCCGAAGAGCAAATTGGTGTCAACATGGATGGATGTCCATGATGAGTCAACGTCCATGTCGATGGACGCCAACACTAAAGTAGACGGCCATCTATGTGGATGTCTACTTCTCTGAATTTCTATGCGCAGCAGACCCAGAAATCCCGGGTTTGCCTTGCTCACCGATTGGGGAGATGTCTCCAACGGCTATCTCACCTCTCCCATCATCTGTGCGCGAGATCCCAAGGCCAAGACTTATAAAACACCCCTCCTTGTGTATGGAGAGCTATCTTGGCTCTTTGCAAGAGGGAAACCCTAGCTGTGAGGAAAAGAGAGAAAACCTGAACTTTGAAGGCTTGGATCCGGCGAATTGGAGCATCTTCCGGCGATCTACATCGACTAGGAGGTAGTCTGGACTTAGAGGAAGGCTTCTCCAACGACTAGTTGCAGCCTACATCGACCTAGAACCCGGAGAAAGAGGATCTTGGAGGCTTCTTGTCACTGCCCAAGGAGAGCTTCTCCGGCCATTTAGATCCCTTTGGAGAATTTTTCTTAGGCAAGTAACCCTTACCCGTTGTCCATGTGTATGTCTAGTAGGTCTTAGGCATTTTCTGAGATTTATTTCGTGTCCTGGAACCCCTACATTCACCCATCTTTGGAGTTCGGTCTGTGTTTCTGCACATACAGAAACTTAACGGCATGATCTCTTGCCGTTAAGCTCTTCATTTGGCGGCAGACGATGCTGCCGTTAACCTCTGTGAACGGCCAGCCTTTGCCGTTTAGTTCTTCAGGACAGAACAATGAGCTGTTCTTCCTTCTATATGACTATTTTTCGGAATTCCTTTGCATGAGGATATATTGTAAACATTATATGTTATGTAATATAGATAATGGAATGTGTTGTGAGATTTTTATGTATTTCTGCAATTAGTATAAATTGTTAGGTTTATGTGAAATGCATGTTAGATGAGACCTTGAATGTGGCAGAGTTCTGTTCATATGATCCCTATGAAATTTAGTGCCATAAAATTGTTGAGTGATGTGCAAGTATGTCAGTCCTGTTTCTGAAAATTTGGGAATTTTCCCATGACCATGCTATTTGTTATAATTATGTATGGAAAAATAGGGAGCATGTGTAGGATGTTTTAAAATTTCAGTAACTTGTATGATGCTTGATAAATTTGGGGAAAATTCATGTGATAATATGAATGTTAGATGCAGGTTAGTGAACTGTTAAATCCGACCTTGACACTATGCTTCTATGATAAACTACTTTATGAATGGCATATGAATGAGTATTTTAATTTCTGTAAAATCAATTTAGCTCAGAAAAATATGAAAATGTGCATGTGTGATCTGAAACCTGCCAACAGTATGTGGTTAAAATTTCGTGTGATTTGGGCAACAGTAGATGAGGTTGTGAAATTTCCATGTGAAATTTAGTTATTAAAGTATGCTTATTGTGGTTATGATTGTTAATGAAATTCCCAACATGATTAGTGTAGATTCCTAAGTGTTAAACTCTATTAACAGTAGCATCATGTTAGGGAAAACTGAATCATGTGCCAAGTGGTGAAATGTAAGTCATGTATCCAATTGTGTGAGAACTATGTGTATAATAAACGGGCAAATGTGTAAAATGTGCCGTGTGTGACACTGCTTCCATAGAGGGCTGTGGAACTGTACCGTGGAAAAGTCCCCACGGGAAAGTTCAATGTGTTTAGAATCCTATGGGCATTAGGATGAAATCCTGGAGGTGGACAAGTACCACTTGTTAGGGTGGAGATTACTTCTCCCGGTCTGCGCAGTACCAAGAGCCGTCACTGTGTTGCCTAGGTGGCGTCCATGTGTTATGTGTTATGTGAATGTGTCCTTCTAATGGTAGTTTGGACTATGTGTCACGGCATCTAAATGTGAACAATGTGAATGTGTGTATGTGGCATTGTGTAGTGTGAACATGTGAATGTGTAATGTGTAAGTGAACATGTGAATGCGTAAATGTGTAAACATGTGAAACCAATGTGTTAGAATGTGAAATTGTGATTTATGATATGATAATGTTAGATGCATGTCAAAACAGCAACCTTAATGTGTTTGTAATGGTGGTTTGGACTATGTGTCACGGCATCTAAATGTGAACAATGTGAATGTGTGTATGTGGCATTGTGTAGTGTGAACATGTGAATGTGTAATGTGTAAGTGAACATGTGAATGCGTAAATGTGTAAACATGTGAAACCAATGTGTTAGAATGTGAAATTGTGATTTATGATATGATAATGTTAGATTCATGTCAAAACAGCAACCTTAATGTGTTTGCAATGGTGGTTTACATGTGCAAAAGTAGGTAGAATCCATGTTAGGAGTATTTCCTTTTTATTTGTGAAAATCCCATGCTTAATTTGCTATCATATTGTATCTTAAATGTAAATGTAGCTCTCATGTGGATAGATAAGTAGAAAGCATGCGGTAGGTATTTTATTTTGGAATGACATGAACCATGTTTCCTGTGTTATAAAAGTTTGATAGAAGTATCATGGTAGGTTCTTCTTAAGGTTGTTCAAGCATGCTACATGTATTGATTAATGTCATTGAATGTAAATTGCCTATGAGACGTATGCATGTATGATGTCTATGGAAGTTACTTGCTGAGTCTTTTAGACTCACCCTTGCTTCGGCATACAGGTTTAGCAGTGGATCCTACTTCCTTGGAGGAGACCGTTGAGAGCGACTCTGAGCGAGGAGAGTAGTTGTGGTGGATTATCGACTTGTACTTTCTTTTCATAGTATGTAATTGAGACTTACAGGAAATTGAAGCTTACGTAAATTGTTCCTTAAATTGCTATATGGACCATGCATGTTTAATGTGGATGATGAAATGAAAAGACAGTAGTTCTTTTACTTCCGCTACTTTGTATTCATATTTGTGTACATCTCAATCATATGCGTTAGTGCTTGGGTAAATGTCCCACTGTGACGAGACTCACTATACCGACGTGGATTGGTATAATCGTACCGGTATAAGGAGGGTCGTCGTAATAGCCATCAAGATTGGGGGCTGGACGGCATGGAGGTGTGCAAGTGCGGTAGTAGTCTTCACAACGATGCGTAGACCCAAAGGCCGTGCCAGGGCCCCATTGGCGGCGCGGTGTTCGTGGAGGTGTTCGGCGATGGTGTTGTTGGGGACAAACTCGTACACGAGGAGGAGCTCGCGGCTATGGTAGGTGATGCATCCGTACAAGGCGACGAGGTTCGGGTAGCGAAGGCTGCTAAGGATGGCGACCTCATTGCAGAACAGCTCGGCGCGTCGACAACTGTTCTCGTTGAGGCGCTTGATGGCAATGGTGCGGCCATCCGGGAGGGTGCCTCTGTACATGGAGCCGTGGTCGCCTTCGCTGAGCTCGTTGGAGAAGCTGAACCCGTCAGTGGCACCATGGAGCTTCTCGTATCCGAAGATGGTGGCAAGAGCATCAGAATCTGAGCAAGTGGAGGGGGGCGACAGTGGAATGGGTCGAGTAGGGTGGGTGGACGATTGGGGCAAGTTAACTTAACTTAGGGGGTAAGTTAGTCTTTTTCCCCATCAGGTTAACACTTCAGTTAGTTGTAGTAATGGACCGGCCACGGTAGGTGTACAAATGAAGGTTCTTAAATTTTTTTGAGGTATATAAGTTGTTTCCATAAAATGAGGGGTATAGAGGCAATTCATGAGTTTTTTAGGGGTATATGGGTAATTAACCCTAAAATACATTCATGATATTTAAGTTAATCATGAGTTTTGGTCTCAACCAAATAAATGTTAAAATATAAGAGTGGTTCAACAATCTCCACCTTTTTGGTGATCACAAAACTTATGAGAATTTTCTAACAAAGATACTCAAAATATGGAACAAACATAAATTCACAAGTTAAACATACTCTCCCCCTTTTTGTCAATAACCAAAAAGGAAGGATCTTACCATTTGCATTTACCCCTTAAGGAATATTCTTACCATGTTGAAGGAGAGGGGTTCAACAATATTAGAAGACTTACCATGAAAATAGTAGTCAGTTAAAAAGTCATACTACATGAGAACTATATCTAGCAACAAACTATGCGTATGAAAGATGTATGTGAATTATTAACAGACGTGGTGATATTTGAATTTCACGTGTTCAAATCACTAAGGATATTTGAAACAAGTCTGAGAATACTTTAATCATTTTATCAAAGATGTTTTTAGAAAGTTCCTTAATCAGAAGATATGCAATATGATCAATATGATTTCAAGAAAAAAGGCTTGATAAAGATAATATATATATATATATATTTATTTGAAATAACATTTGATATGCTGAAGTCAATCGATGTTCATACAAGCAATCGATATCTAGGTAGTTGATGTTTAAAGATAAGAAAATCGATGTTAATGCAAGACAATTGATATGACAATTTATATGAGATGACAATCGATGCTTCAGTGCAAGGCAATCGCTGTTTAAAATGGTTAGCAATCGATAAGAAATAGAACAACAATCGATTGGTCACGAATATAAATATAACACAATCAGTCGAAGTGAAGCTTCGGATATGACGAATTTAACTTTGGATATGACGAAGTGAACTTCGTATAAGACTTCGGATATGACGAAGTGAACTTCGTGTATGATGAAGTGAACTTCGGATATGACGAAGTGGACTTCGTATCTGACGAAGTGGAACTTCATATAAAATAGTTCATAATGTTGTCGGTTGAAGTGAAACTTCGGATATGACGAAGTGAACTTCGTATAGAATGAAAAACAATACTGTCGGTCAAAGTTGAAGTCCGCAGTCGGTCAAAGTGAACTTTGTATACAACTTCGGATATGATGAAGTTAGCTTCGTATATGACGAAGTAGGACTTCGACTGATCATGCAGAAAACATGCATGACGAAGCCCCAACTTCGGATATGACGAAGTGGACTTCGGATATAACGAAGCTTGCTTCATATATGATGAAGTGTAGCTTCGACTGATCAAGACCAAAAACATGCATGACTTCGGATGATGAAGTTTAAAGCAATAAAAGATGAAACTTGACTTTGTTTGAAATTGTGAAAAGATTATCAGTGATGAAACACATGAACTTATGAATGAAACTATGAGTGACAACAAGAACTTACAAAATTGAGCACCATCTAATGAATCTTAGAAATACTTGGATTACTTACAATGATGATCCTCGAAGTATAATTTATTTCCTTTGAGTCTCTTGTTGATAGACTTAACCAAAATGATATTAAGGTAAATGCACATGATTTATAAAAATATTCTCATAAGTTTTGTTATCACCAAAATATATAATCATGGCGATAAATGAGTCAACAATCTCCCCCTTTTTGGTGATGACAAAACTAACTGAAATCATAATGCTCTAAAAATGATATGATGAGATTTAATCAGAGTATGTATGTATTTCAGAGTATTTCTCCCCCTTTTGTCAATGACCAAAAAGGAAAGTGTAGGGAGTAGGAATGATGAAGCCAAAAAAAAATGTGGCGAAGGATTTAAGAAGGCTCACATGTATGAAGGAAGTGTCGACCTGGATGAAGAACGTGTCGACACAAAAGATGAGTGTGTCGACTTTAGTCAAGAATTTCAACAAAGATGAGGAGTAATGCATTTCTAAGGTACTCTAAAAGATTATTTTCTTCAGTTTTTGCAGAAACACATATTTTACAAATTACACATGCCCAGCTCTCTTTTAAGAGTGGTAAACCTCTTCTCAGGAAGGGCCTTTGTAAGGATGTCTGCAAACTAATTTTCAGTTTCTACAAATGAAATGTTAATATTACCATTTGCTACATGATCTCTAATGAAATGATACTTAACCTCAATATGTTTGGTTCTTAAATGTTGTACTAGATTCTTTATGAGATTGATTGCACTAGTGTTGTTACATAATAGGGATACAAATCTGATGTTTAGTCCATAGTTCTCAAGTTGATGTTTGATCCATAGTAGTTGAGTGCAGCAACTCTCAGCAGCAACATATTCAGCTTCAGTTGTTGACAAGGCCACAAAGTTCTGCTTTCTTGAAGAAACTGATAGGAACCACTGATGCTTTTTCTATCCACTTTGCATCCAACATAGTCAGCATCAGTATAACCAATTAAGTTCATCTTGCATGATCTTGGATACCATAGACCTAATTCACATGTATGTGCTAAATACCTAAAAATCATTTTGACTGAAATTAAACGGGATTCTTTAGGATCTCCTTAGTACCTAGCACACATATATACACTAAATAAAATGTCTGGTCTAGTGGCAGTTAAGTATAGTAGAGAACCGATCATACCTCAGTAAGATTTATGATCCACTTTCTTACCTTGAGGATCACTGTCTAACTGGTGAAAGTGCTCATAGGAGTGGTTAGATGCTTTGATTGTTCAAAACCAAGCTTCTTTAGAAAATTATTTATGTACTTGGTTTGATTGATGTGGGTTCCCTCCTTGTCTTGTTTGGTTTGGAGTCCAAGGAAGTAAGTCAATTCCCCCATCAAACTCATCTCAAATTCTCCTTGCATTAATTCTTCAAAGTACTTACAAAAAGATTCATCAGTAGCTCCGAAAATGATGTCAACATAAATTTGCACAATTAAGATATTTTGAGAGTATGATTTAATAAACAATGTGCTATCTACTTTGCCCCTAGTAAAACTATGTTTTAAAATAAATACACTTAGTCTTTCATACCAAGCTCTAGATGTTTATTTCAGACCAATAGTGCCTTATGCAATTTGAAAACATGATTAGGATGGTCTATGTCTTCAAATCCAGGAGGTTATTCAACATAGACTTCCTCTTTTATAAAACTATTTAAAAATATAGATTTCACATCCATTTGAAATAATTTTAAATCACATGTAGATGCATATATTAATAAAATCCGAATATCCTCAAGTCTAGCTACTGGTGGATAGGTTTCATCAAAATCTATACCCTCCTCTTGGGAATAGCCTTGAGCTATCAGTCTAGTCTTGTTTCTAGTAAAGACATCAGCTTCATCCATTTTATTTCTAAACACCCATTTAGTGCCAATAACAAAATGATCTGATGGCCTATGCATAAGAGACCAAACTTAGTTTCTCTTGAACTGAATTAGATCGTCTTGAAAGATATGCAGAACTATCTTAAATAGTAATCTAGTAGGGGGGTTGAATAGATTACTACCAATTAGAAACACTATGGCCTTCTTTTGGGTCTGACACTGACTTATCAAAAACATAAACAGATTTATATAGAATTTGAACTCTGGTGTGTGTGCTGATTGTGAGTAGAACAAATAGCAATCTATCTAGCGTGTGAGTAATCAACGTGCCTACCAAACATCTACCGTGAAACGTTCATACCACAGGCACGGAGATTTAAGGTGGTTCGGAGTACACAACTTGTGTATCCTACATCCACCATCCACACACACACACAGAACAACTGCTTATGAGCGAGTTCAACTCTACAACACACACACCCACGTTGTCTGATGCAACCACGCAATCAGAACAACAAACCACATGTGGATCAAGCACAAGAGTCGCTTGAACCACCACCACACACACAGAGATGTAGAAAGTAGAACAGAGAAAGAGTTCTGAGTTGATGATCAAATCTATGATAAGCACTCTTCAGTGAGTTCATCCAGAAGACTTCAAACTTCACATCGTTGATGACCACGTGATGAAGGCGAAGCTTAAATCGAGGACAAGCTGGCTTCAACTTCGCTCGTGAGATGAATCTTCCACGAATTGGATGGAGGGTTGAAGCAGAGCGGCAGAGAGAAAGTTTCTCTTTGGTTTTGCTTAGGGTTTTGGTACGGTGGCTTCTTGCTGCGAAAATAGCTCCATATGATCTATATATATGGGTTCAAACATGAAGAGTCGTGCTTAAAGGGAACACCCCAATATAGATCATATCCTGACCATCAGATCTGAGTTTCTCTTCGTCTGTCGACAGGCACTTCATAGCTGTCGACAGCTACTGCACATATTTGCTTTCCAGAACCATGGTTTTGATAGAATTCCATATCTATCGACAGACGATTTCTATCTGTCGACAGGAAGCATGTATCTATCGATAGGTACATTGCATCTGTTGACAACTACTGCTCCAAATGAGCTTCCAGTAGCTTGTTTGTTTTGGATTGTCCATCTGTCGACATGAACATTCCTAGTTGTCGATAGGAAATGACTTGAAGTGTATTTCTTGTTCTTTTTCAATTGGTTCTTGTTGCTTGACTTGTATGCTTTCTCACCTACATTGAGAAACATTCTAAGTGAGATATAATGAATGCATAGTTGATCAATAAAAGCATTTTATCAACATCATGTTTCTTTCATGTCTTTGTCATTGTCATCATGTTTGAACCATGTACATAACATCAATTGTCATTTCTCATCATCAAAAACATTTAAGCACATGTCATAACCCAACATTCTCCCCCTTTTTTATGATAACAAAATTAACAAAATTGGCATTTGATGTTTCTCCCCCTTTTGACAACATCTAAAAAGATTGTTCATGCACTTATGGACAAGTAGAAAGTAAGGAACTGTGATTTCATCCATTGAGCAATAAGCTTACACAGTTACAAAAGATATCCAGTACATGAAGTAAATAAAAGCAAAAGAAAGGAAATTACATGACTGACATAACTAACTAACACAAGACACAAACCTAGTGAAAAGAGAGATCCCAAACTAAATCCTAGACTCTCTAAACATCGTCATTCCCAGGAGCAGAGGGATGACAGAAGGCATGAAACTCTGTAGAGAGCCGAGTGAGCCGATGCTGAATTTGCACTTGAGTATCAGCAAGGGCATCCATCCTAGTGTTAACTTGCATATCCAACTCATTAAGACGGGCATTGAGTTGATCAAATCTAGCTGTGACTTGTTGCTGCTTTTGTACCATTTGACCAGTGATGAAGTCCCGGAGTGATAATGCTAGAGCCTGTGGTACTTGTTCATCATGAATTTCTTCATCAATTCCCTGAGCATCCATTGGCTCTGCTGGGGTGTCCTCATCATCACCATCATCTTCATCATCCTTAGTAGACTCCTTTGCAATGTCCTACTCTTTGCCCTTGAGAGTCCTGGTGACTCTCCCATCCACAAGCTTGTAACCCATTCTATGTGCCTCAGTGAGATCAAATGAGCTACGGGACTTGAGAGTGGTGCATTCAGAGTTGGAGATGGAGATGCCAATAAAGGATAGGAGGGATGTAATGTGGCAGGCATACGACATTGACCTTTTGGGATTGCGAAAACATTGATTAAGAAGGTCAAGCATCAGAATAGGCAAATTGACCTGCTCACTTTTGAGAAAGAAATAGAATAGGGATTTGTGAACTTCGGTCACAAGTTCCCGGCTGCCATCCTTTGGCACAACCATGGTAGTGAAGATATGATAAATGAGATGATGTAGAGGAGGGAATGTATTGGCATTTAGCTTCATACGATCCTTGGTAGAATCATACGGTTGGAGGGTGATAAGATTGTAGTACTCCGAGGTAGAGGGATGATTGAGAAGAACATCAACCCCGGAGTTGGGGATTTGAAAAGCACGGGTGAAGTGGTTTGGTGTGATCTGGAAAGGTATACCTATGACCGTAGTGAAGAGATCACCCTCAGCGGATTTCCCCATGTTGTTGAAGAACTCTGTCACAGCGGTTGGAGAATACCACTTGTGGGAGTATAGAAAAACTGTCCAACCCTGGACATCGAACAGGGGTTGGAGATCCGGGAACATATCTTCCAAGGAGATGAAGTCCATGTAGCATGGCGGAACGAAACGCTGGAAGGTTCCCCGAACCCTGGTGAGGTGTAATCCCTGGGGAACAACTAGCTTCGGAAGACGGTCATCCCAGTGCTTGCTCCTGCGCTCATCAGGTGCCCTGGAGCCCTTGCCGGCTTTGGGTGAAGCGTAGCGTGAACAAGAGGCACACAACCTCTTCCTGGGAGGCATGGAAGTGGAAGGGTCGGAGGAGGGAAGAGCTCTGAAAGGAGGAAGAAGACAGGAGGAGAAGGAAGGAAAGAGTAGAAGGGTGTTTGGGGATTTCAGGTTGAGAGGAAAGAGAGGGGTTTAGAAAAAAGATGCACCTTTTGGAGGAAGGTGAGGGGGTGAAAAGACATGGGAGACCCTTCAAAGGGTTTTAGAAAGCATTGGAATAGGAAGGGTCCCACAAAATCCAACTAACAATCGAGTTGTATCAACTTCTGAATCGCCCAGTCAGCCGGCTGTCGACAGGCGCCCAGCTAGCTATCGACAGCTACTGTGTAGATGTGTCCGAGAATTGAGTTTTGTGAATTTTCTGTGGGATATGAGTATGCACATGAGATTTTATGGTTGAGAATAGGTCTATACCCTTTACAAAGTGTCATAAACACTAGTATGAAGACACATCAAAATTCTACAATGGTTAAGAGATAATACTTTGGGAATCATAAGTTATAACATTTAGAAAACACCGTTCAAAAACATATGAACCTAAGATAACCCCTTTAAATAGAACCATTGAAGAAAAACATATTCTTTAGTGGGTGATTTTCAGTTGATAAATGAAGGTAATGTTTACATGAACAATTGACAATAAACAACCCTTGCCCTTAATATAATTTTTTTTGGAGGCTACACTCTATTTCTAGCAATGGAACTAGTTTTTTTTTTTGTTTATTTTTTTTATCAAGTTAATGTGGGAAAAGTGGTAATTAGGATCACATACACCTTTGAACGTAAAGGTAGACATTTGTGATGCTCATACCCCAAGTTACTCAGTGTATGTGACCATCATACTATTATACAGAGATAATGAAAGAACTTTTTGACGCGAAGACAGACATTTGTGATGCCCATGTCCCCGGTTACTCAGTGATGTTCATCATTGCTCTACCTTTTTCCCATTGCATATAAACTTTATTTGATCTTTTTAGTTTAGAAATTGGTAGCTTTTCTCTTTTTTTTTTGAATTTTAAAATCAAGGTCAAAGGTTATGTAAAGTCAAAGGCCACGTAAAATCATTAGTTCAGCAACCTTCTTATTTATCAATCCACTTTAGAAACATGATCATCCACAAGGGAGTTATTCAAGTGAGTTAGGTTAAAATCATTAGATTTTTCAATGTTTCCTAGATGATATACCTAGACTCAAGCACAAAATATTATTTCAAAATCATTGGAATTAAGGACATATCTTTGATACTTTGTGATTATGAAAGATTGTAATGAATATTTATACCTAATTCTCCCCTTGCATCTATAATAGAAACGTACTCATGAAGAATGGATGAGAAAAAAATGAAGAATTGGCAGAGAAGGTGTATCTGTCGACAGCAAAGATGGGTTTGTCGACAGGTACTGAATTCCAGAGAAATGGAGGTTCTGGGAGAGGGTATCTGTCGATAGGTAGATTGTATCTGTCGATAGATACTGAATTTGTCCAAAATCTGGGTTCTGGGAAGACTTATCTGTCGACACCTAGGTTTGTGGCTGTCGACAAGAACTTGAAAAGACAGTTTTAGGGCTTTGGATTGAGAGAGATTTGAACCTTATGGTGAGAGATTATGACACATGGGATATGGAGGAATATCCTAAAGAATTTTACTCACCTAGCCTAAGCTTACTCCCCCATAGTGTGTGCATGTGATGACTCACATTCAAGCAAATCAATCAAGGATATATACATTCATATCATTTGCACACAAGAGAACAACTATAAGCATGTGAGCACCAAGAATTCATTCTTTCAAGGAGATGCATGTGTCAGAATTAAAAGAAACCAAATACCTTATTATGAAGTTAATGACTTTTATGTACATGTAGACTATGGATACTTGGCGGAGTATGTTTACTCACGCATAATGATAGTTTCCAAACAAGCCGAACTTGTTCTTCCACATTTCACCATTTGATATACCTCATAGTCACTACACACAAGAATCATTTACTTCTTAATTTGGCATTGGATTCATTGAATTTTGCACAATCCCATTCTCTTCTTAGGGAGGTGAACCTATCTTCTGACAAAGGTTTGGTGAAAATATTAGCCAGTTGTTTTTCAGTGGGAATGAAGTCAAGTTCTAGGTTCTTGTTGGCTACCTCATCTCTCAAAAAGTGATGTCTTATTTCATTGTGTTTGGTCCGTGAGTGTTGAATTGGGTTCTTGGAAAGATTGATAGCACTAGTGTTGTCACATAGGATAGGTGTGCATCCAATGTCAATGTTGTAATCACATAGTTGGCTTTTAATCCACAACACTTGAGCTGCACAACTCCCTGCAGTAACATATTCTGCCTCTGCAGTGGATAGTGCAACTGAGTGTTGCTTCTTAGATGCCCATGAAACCATGAAACCACCAAGAAATTGGAAATACCCACTAGTGCTTTTCTTATCAATTTTACATCCAGCATAGTCAATTTTACATCCAGCATAGTCAGCATTAGAATATGAAATCAATTCAAGGCTACTACCTGTTGGGTACCATAAGCCCAAATCATACGTACCTGAGAGATATCTGAAAATCCTTTTAAATGCAACCAAATGGCTTTCCTTTAGATAGATTGATATCTAGCACAAAGTCAAACACTGAATTGTATGTCCGACCTACTTGTAGTTAGATAAAGGAGTGAGCCAATCATACCTCGGAATTGCTTTGCATCTACCGCTTTACCTTTCTCATCATTTTCCAGTGTTATGCTTCTGCTCATTGGTGTTGAGGCAGGCTTGGCTTGTTCAAACTAAAATCTTTTCAGTAGCTCCTTGGCGTATTTTTCTTGATTAATGAAGAAGCCATCTTCAAATTGTTTTACCTTTTGAGTAGTGTTTACTCACCAAAAAGTTGCTTAGTCTATCGTACCAAGCTCGGGGTGCCTGTTTCAAACCATAAAGAGCTTTGTGCAATTTATATACATGGTTAGGCTTATCATGATTTTCAAATTCAGGTAGTTGAGAAACATAGACTTCTTCTTTGATGTGACCATTCAAAAAGACAGTTTTAACATCCATTTGAAAAAGTTTGAACTTGTTTGAGCATGCATATGCTAACAAAATTCTAACTGCCTCCAGCCTAGCTACAGGTGCAAAGGATTCTTGAAAGTCTATCCCAAATTCTTGATTATATCCTTTTGCTACCAGTCTAGCTTTGTTTCTCACCACTTTACCCTCTTCATTTAGCTTATTCCTAAATACCCATCTTGTTCCAATTACAGAAATTTCAGGGGTCCTAGGAACTAAGCTCCAAACATTGTTTCTCTCAAATTGACCAAGTTCCTCATGCATAGCATCAATCCATGAATTTTCTTTTAGAGCCTCTTCAACAATTTTCAGTTCCACTTGAGAAACAAATGCTAAATGAACTTGTTCTACAATGTGTCTTAAGTGCGACCTTATTTGAACTCTATCATTTACATTACCAATTACATTCTCAAGTGGGTGATCTTTTGAATACCTCACATTTCTGATTGTTGAAGGACCTGGTTGGTCTTGCTCTTGAGGAATTTGATCTTGGGTAAGAAGTTCTTGAGGATCTTCTTCATATCTGTCGATAACCCCTTTTGGGTCTGTCGACAGGAGCTTTTTATCTTGGTTTCCAAGTATTGCTCCTTCATCATCATCAACAATCCTGCGAACAGTTGCATTGTTAGTATTTGTCTTTGACTCATCAAAGATAACATGTGGAGTTTCTTCCACAGTTCTACTTTTATGATTAAACACTCTATAAGCTCTAGAATGTTCAGAATAGCCAAGGAAAATACTTGGATCACTTTTGGCTTCAAATTTATCTAAGTCAACCTTATCATTATTATGAATAAAGACATTGGAGCCAAAGATCATGAAGTACCCAATACTGGGTTTCTTACCTTTTAAGAGCTCATACGGGGTTTTCTTCATTACAGGTCTTATCATGGCTCGATTGAGGATGTAGGAAGAAGTATTCACCGCTTCTGCCCAAAAGTTCCTTGTGAGTTGACTTTCAACCAGAAGAGTATGAGCCATTTCCCCAAGGTTCTGTTTTTTCTCTCCACAACTCCATTTTGTTCTGGAGTCCTTGGAGAGGAAAACTTGGGATCAATTCCTTGGTTCCTGCAAAATTCAGAAAAGGAATTATTGTCAAATTCCCCCCCATGATTAGTGCGGATTGAGCATATTTTGTGTATGTTCCCATGCTCAATCTTATTGTAGAACTCTTCAAGATATTCAGTGCTTCATTCTTGTGAGCCAGAAATTTTACTCAAGTGAACCTTAAGAAATCATCTACAATGACAAACCCAAAATGTTTGCCATTGAGATTGAGTGTTCGTATAGGTCTAAATAGGTTCATGTGCAACAATTCATAAGGGTTTGAAGTGATAATTGGAGCATTTGATTTGAATGATTTTCTGGTTTGTTTTCCTTGTGCACATGTATCACAAACTTTCATTTTTATTGAATTGAATTTCAGGAAGTCCACTTACCAATTTCATCCTCATGATCTTGTGCAAAACATTGTAGCTCGCATGGTCTAACCTACGATGCCACAAGGTCAACTCATCCTGCTTATTTGCAACAAGACACAAATTTTTGTTTTCCGGTTCATGTAAATCAACTAGATAGATATTGTTCACTCTTTTTTCACAAAACTTGAGACTTCTTGTTTCTTTATCAACAATTTGACATGAATTTGATTCAAATATGACTTTATGACCTTTATCACACAATGGCTTATGCTAAGTAGATTGTGATTAAGACCATCAACTAGTAACACATTGTCTATAGAGTTAGAGGCATACTTACCAACCTTACCAGTGCCAATGATTTGGCCCTTATTGTTACCTCCAAAGACAACTTGTCCTCCGTCTATTTCCACCAGCAAACAAAGTTTTTCTTTGTCGCCAGTCATATGCCTCGAGCAGCTGCTATCCAAGTACCATTTGTTTTGATTTTGGGCTGCTAGGCATTTCTGTATAGATGGATCAGACAAGAGGTTTTGGTACCCAAATTACTTTGGGTCCCAATGTTTCATTCATGCCAAAAAGTAAATACTTTGGAATCCAAACTTGTTTGCATTTTAGTTTGTTTAACTTATTCCAGCATTGTTTTTCTGTATGACCAAGTTTTTTACAGTGATTGCATGATGGAGTTTTAATGAGGGTATTTGATTTGCTGTTTTGTTGAACTCTTGCATAAATCTTTCCCTTTTGTTGCTTATTTGGCATTCTCTTTTGAGTGTACTTCCTGGCTTGTTGGACAAAAGAGATCTTTTGATTGTTTTGAGGTTGTTTGCCTTTAACTTGAGCAGTCTTGGATACAGTGGGAACTTGTTTGCTTGTACTTGGACTGTAATGAACAAAGGAAGTGATTAATTTATCTCCAAGTTTCGTTTGTTTTACTGGTTGATACCCAAGCCCATGCTTTGCAACATGTGTATTTATTCCCAAAACAGCATCAAGATTTTGCTTTCCTTTTACAAATCTTGAAAGATCTTCAGATTTTCCTTTTAGATCCTTTTCAGCTTTTTCCAACTTTTTCTGAATCTCTGTATTCTCTAGTTGGAGAGTTTCAACTGATTTGCTTAAGGCTTGTTTTTCCTTTTCATTTTCTTGCAATTTTTCCTTTAAGCAATCCATTTCCTCATGATGACCTTCCTGTTCAACTTTGAGTAGCTCATTTTCTTTAGTTAGAATGGCAATTTGTTCACTATTAGATGTGTTATGAACAAGTGAAGTGATTTTCTTTTTTAGTGTTTGTTTTCAGACTTGAATTCACAAAATTTTTGAAACAGCAATGTATATGCCTCTTCCCATTCATCAACAGAATAATTTTCAAATAAAGAGTTTACCTCATTGGAATCGTCACTCCTTGCCATTAGACACCGAATCTTTTCATCTTCAGAGCTTCCTTGATCATTCTCATCTTCATCTTCATCACTCCAAATTGCCATCATTGCCTTGGCTTTCTTGAAAGTGAATTTGTCATTTTTTAGCTTCTTCTTGAGCTCTGGGCATTCACCTCTCATGTGCCCTAGTTTCTTGCACTCATAGCACACAATCATGTTAGATTTCTTATTTGAATCAAACTTATTAGAGAAATCTTTCTTTGGAAAATTTTTGAAGTTACCTGTGCCTTTCTTTTTGAACTTGAGGAACTTTTTGAACTCCCTAGTGAGCATGGCCATTTCATCATTCTCACTATCACTAGACGATTCATTTTCATCACTTTCTTGTTGTGCCTCTTTCTTGGAGCTTGAAGAATTTTTATTAGAGGCTTTTAAAGCAATTGATTTCCTAGGATTTACCTCAGTTTCTTTTCCTTTCAGATTTATTTCATACGCCATCAGGGATCCAATTAACTCATCCAATTTCATTGTTGAAAGGTCTTTAGAATCCTCAATGACAGTGGCCTTAGTATGCCAAGTTGATGGAAGAGACCGAAGTATCTTCCGCACTAAGTCACTTTCATTGTATTCCTTATTAAGTCCTTTCAAACCATTGACTATTATCATGAATCTAGCAAACATATCTGAAATGGTTTCTTCATTTTTCATATTAAACATCTAATATTCAGATACTAGCATGCTAGCTTTTGTTTCCCTTACCTCAGATGTACCTTCATAGATAAGCTCAAGCTTATCCCACATTTCTTTAGCCGGCTTACATGTGGAGACCCACATGTGGAGACCCTTGAATACTCCTTTGGATGCACGACGCACTGCGTCATGTTCAATGTACTCCAATTCAGGGTTCCTTTGTAGATCTGCTCAGGAGTCCATGTGTCTTCGTCAGCGGGCAACTCATATGCTCCTTTGCTGACGATCTTCCATAGCTCATAATCCTGAGCTCTTAGAAAAACCTGCATTCGATTTTTCCAATAGGTGTAGTCAGTGCCATCAAAGAAGGGTGGCCTGGACACTGAGTGTCCTTCAGCCATGAACCCCTTGTTAGTTTCCATGAGACCGACTTTCTCCTAATCGTAAGATCAAGCTATTAAAGCAGTAAATCGGAGAATTGAAAGATATGCGGAACTATCTTAAATAGGAATCTAGAAAGGGAGTTGAATAGATTACTACCAATTAGAAACACTATGGCCTTCTTTTGGGTCTGACACTGACTTATCAAAAACTTAAACAGATTTATATAGAATTTGAACTCTGATGTGTGTGCTGATTGTGAGTAGAACAAATAGCAATCTATCTAGCATGTGAGTAATCAACGTGCCTACCAAACATCTACTGTGAAACATTCATACTGTAGAACATGAAAATTTAAGGTGGTTCGGAGTACACAACTTGTGTATCCTATGTCCACCATCCACACACACACGCATAACAACTCTTTATGAGAGAGTTCAACTCTACAACACACACATCCACATTGTCTAATGCAACCACACAATCAGAACAACAAACCACACGTGGATCAAGCACAAGAGTCGCTTGAACCACCACCACACACACAGAGATGTAGAAAGTAGAACAGAGAAAGAGTTTTGAGTTGAGGATCAAATCTATAATAAGAACTCTTCAGTGAGTTCATCCAGAAGACTTCAAACTTCACGTCGTTGATGACCACATGATGAAGGTGAAGCTTGAATCGAGGACGAACTGGCTTCAACTCCGCTCATGAGATGAATCTTCCACGAACTGGACGGAGGGTTGAAGCAGAGCAGCAGAGAGAAAGTTTCTCTTGGGTTTTGCTTAGGATTTTGGTATGGTGGCTTCTTGCTACGAAAATAGCTCCATATGATCTATATATATGGGTATCTAAACATGGAGAGTCGTGCTTAAAGGGAACACCCCAATATATATCATATCCTGACCATCAGATCTGAGTTTCTCTTCGTCTGTCGATAGGCACTTCATAGCTGTCGACAACTACTGCACATATTTGCTTTCCAGAACCATGGTTTTAATAGAATTCCATATCTGTCATTAGGCGATGTCTATCTGTCGACAGGAAGCATGTATCTGTCGATAGGTACATTGCATCTGTCGACAGCTACTGCTCCAAATGAGCTTCCAGTAGCTTGTTTGTTCTGGATTGTCCATCTGTCGACATGAACATTCCTGGTTGTCGACAAGAAATGACTTGAAGTGTATTTCTTGTTCTTTTTCACTTGGTTCTTGTTGCTTGACTTGTATGCATTCACACCTACATTGAGAAACATTCTAAGTGAGATATAATGAATGCATAGTTGATCAATAAAAGCATTTTATCAACATCATGTTTCTTTCATGTCTTTGTCATTGTCATCATGTTTGAACCATGTACATAACATCAATTGCCATTTCTCATCATCAAAAACATTTAGCACATGTCATAACCCAACACATCTTGCATGGCTAAAATCCAAGATTCATCAGTTAGTGCCTCATTGACTGTCTTGGACTCAATTTAAGAGACAAAAGCTAAATAGTCATAAGGAATAGCATTACCTGTAGTTCTTACCCCTACACTTGGATCTCCAATAATATTTTCTTTAGGATGATCCTTCTTATATCTCCATTCCCTAGGAAGATCTTCATGAATTAGATCTTTCTGTTGCAGTTCTTCCAGGGGTGGATTCTCATTATCCTTAGGAGAAACATCATGCATTTTCTTTGCTAGATTTTTAGTACCTTCATCATCATCATTAACAATTTCATTTCTCAAGGAAGGGTTAGATTCATGAAATATAATATGTGCAGTTTGCTCAATTAGTAAAGTTCTTTTTATTGAAAACTCTATATCCCCTAGGCTTAGAAGTGTAACCAAGAAATATACCTTCATCAGATTTTGCATCCAACTTATCTAGATTTGACTTACCATTGTTGTGAATGAAGCATTTACATCCGAAAGGCTTGAGGTGGCTTACGTTTGACTTCTTTTCCTTGTACAGTTCATATGCTGTCTTTTCAAAATTGGCCTGATCATTGCTCTGTTGACTATGTAGCATGCAGTGCTAATTGCTTCTGCCCAAAAGTATCTTGGCAAGTTGTATTCAGACAACATGGTTCTTGCCATATTCAGTAATGTTTTGTTCTTCCTTTCAGAAACTCTATTTTGTAATGTGTCCAATACCTTGATCTTCACAAAACCTCACAAATTCTTTGTTCTGAAATTCTCTTCCATAATCTAACCTTAAACCAATTATATTGTACTTCTGATCCTTCTGAACTAACTTACTGAATTTTACAAAAGCCTCAAATATGTCATCTTTATGTGCTAAGAATAACACCCATGTGAACCTTGAGAAATCATCAACAATTACAAACCCATACTTCTTTCCTTCTAAGCTTGTTGTAGTCATTGGTCCAAATAGATCCATATGGATTAACTCTAAAGGCTTGGTGGTGGTGACAATAGTTTTTGATTTGAAAGAGTTCTTTGCATGTTTTCCTTTAGCACATGGTTCATAGACTCTATCACTGTGTAAGTTGACTCTTAGCAATCCTTCCACTAGCTCATGCTTGATTAATTTTCTGATGACATCCAAACTACCATGACCCATCCTTCTGTGCCATAATTCTACATTTGAGCTTTTTTTTGCTGCTAGACACACATCTTGATTCCTCATATCTTCGAGATGTAGGATATACAGATTCTTTTCCCTATGCCCTTCAAAAATCTTCTTCATTCTTGATAATTTGACATTTTGATTCTATGAATTTCACTTGATGTCCTTTGTCACAGAGCTGGCTGATGCTTATCAAGTTGTGCTTCAGTCCTTTGATACATAACACTTCTTCTATTAAATCCTTATTCTTGTTGCCTACTATTCCACATTCGATAACAGTCCCCTTGCCATTATCTCCATAGGTGATTGATCATTCTTCAGACTTGATTGCTAAAATAAGCTTTATAACATGTCATGTGTGTAGAACATCCACTGTCCAGGTACCACTTGAATGCTTTTAGATTTACCTGCAAACAAATTAATGAGTTTTAGGTACCCAAATTCTTTTGGGTCATAAGTGGTTTGTTTCGACAGACTGATTTTTTAGTATCCATTTTAAATGTTTTGTTGGATAGGTGTTTTTTGTATGACCAAGTTTATTACAACGAGTACAATAAGTAATATTAAGTAATGTTTTACTTACCTTATTGTGTTTCTCTCCTTTTGTTTTGTAGGCAGGTTTCTGCTCAGCTACAATTTTGATAGCAGATCTTTTTCTAGATATATAAGTGTTTCTTCATTTTCTGGTGGTTTATAACCAATTCCATATTTCTTCTTACTTGATCTTCTTGCACCTTTTAATATTAATGAAGATCTTCCATTAGTTAATTTTTCGAAAGTAGCTTTTAAATATTCATTGTCTTTTGTTAATATTTCTATTTCCTCTTTTGACATAATTATTGTTTCTTGGTTTTCCAACCTTAGTAGTATATCATTTTTAGTTTTTACATCTTCACACAGTAGCTCATTTCTTTGTTTTAGTTCTTGTATTTTTTTTCTAGTTGTTCCATTTCAGATTTTAAATCTAAGTTTGTTATTTTAAGGCATGCAAAGTTTTTCTTGGTGGATTTTAAATGTTTGCATATATCTTTATATTTTTCATATAATTCATTAAAAGCATCTTCCAGATTATCATCATTAGAATTTGAAAATGAATCAAAATAGGTGTCAGAATGTACCTTATCTTCAAGATTTGCCATAAAGGCAAGATGAGCCCTTTCTTGTTGTTGTACAATTGAGCTTGATTCTTCAGATGAGCTATCTTCATTACTCTGAGTAGCTGCCATAGCTTTCTTCTTCTGTATCTCCTGTAGTTTCTGGATGGCTCTTCCTTCTTGTTTTCCTTCTTGTTTAACTTAGGGTAATCTGTCTTTATATGCCCCAGCTGCTTGCATTCATAATAGATAGGTTTGTTTTCTTGATTATTTTATCCCTTTTGAAATACCTTCTACCTGACTAATGTTTATTTTCAGCCAAAATCCTTTGCCGACGTCTTGATAGAAAATCTTCTTCACTGTCTACATCATTGCTCTCACCGACCGTAGCTTCATCCATGTTTGGCTCTTCTATCTTCAATGCCATGCTGATCTTTTTCTTTGAGGTGCTTTCTCCTAGTCTTTCTATATTTATCTCATCCATGAGAGACCCAATGAGCTTTTCCAATGACATTGAGAAGAGGTCATTTGCTTTCTCTATAGCAGTAACTTTGGGAGTCCATAGTGTTGGTAAGGATCTTAGTATTTTCCTTACCATGCCTCCTATCTCAAATACTTTTGCAAGTCCAGCTAGACCATTTGTGATATCTGTGAAGCGACTATACATTTGACAGATGGATTCACCTAAGATCATCTGAAACTTTTCATACTGAGTCACCAATATGTCTATCCTTGTCTCTTTTACCTTATATGTCCCTTCGTAGGTGAGTTTCAACTTATCCCACATATCATTGGCCGTCTAGCAAGCAGATATTTTGTTGAACTCCTTCTTGCTTAATGAGCAGCATAATATGCTCTTACCTTTACTGTTCAAAGATGTATTCTTTCTTTCTTCATCTGTCCACTATTTCTTGGGCTTGGTGACTTTGAGGTCACCATCTTCTATAATGCTCCAGATTTGATAGTAGAAGCCTTGTAGGAAGAGTTCCATTTTGGTCTTTCAGTAGTTGTAGTCTTCTCCATTAAACAATGGAGGCCTGTTGACAGACTGACCCTCTGCATAACCCTGGGCTGCCATTTATCTTTGCTCTTCAGATCGTGAGTTCTACTTGCTTGAAGAGATTTAGCTCTAATACCACTTGTTGACCAGGTTGCAAGCCCAAAGGGGGTGAATGGGTTGCTAGAAATATGTCTTAAATTTTTTTGTTAAAAATAACTTCAAATAGAAACACTAAATGTGGTATTAGTGTTAGTGAGCAACGGAAATAAGATAAAAGCAATCACACAAAATGCACAAGTATTTTTATCCTAGTTTAGACCTCCTATCACCAGGAGTCCTACTACTAGTCTCCAAGAAATTACTTGGTATTCCACTAACCAAGGGTACAGTGCCCCTCAAGGACACTTACACATCCAACACCTGCTGACCTTCTCTTCAACCCACGAAGAGGCAATACAATCACCTGTAACAACAGGTCTTCCCTTCAACAAGGGGAATAAACCACCTACCAATAGTAGGTCTTCTCTTCTCACAGAAAGAGGAGCACTCTTATAGAAGATTTGAAGGGATGACCCCTAGACCAAGCTTATACAATAATGCAGTGCTTGATCTAAGGCACAAATTGAGAGAGAGAAGAATAAGGCTATGATGCTGCTCTCTCAGAAGCAATAGGTTCTCAACAGAAAAAGAAGAGTGAAGGCTTCAAGAGAGCTGTAAGCAGATGGACTTGGAGTGAGGATGCACTGCTCTTCTAGTGGTTGTGAAGGCTTGAATATTATTTCTTGGTTCACTTTAATGTCTTCTTCACAGCCATCGTCTTCTTATATAAAAGCACTTCAACTATCTTTAGATGTGTTCGTTGAAGTGTCCATTGTCTCTCATTCTTTGGTGCTCGTTTCCATGCAGTCGTAGCAAGTCTTACTTTGTAGAAACATGTGACTACCGGAAACCTGCAGGCATTAAATGGATATAAATCATAAGAAGACTTGTTATAAGAATGGAAAACCGTAAAGCGCTTTCTGTAAGAGAGCTGTGTCCCATGACTAAGTAAGCCGCATACAGATATGTTCATTTCTATTCACACGTAAAGTATTAGAAGACTTACCATGAAAATAGTAGTCAGTCAAAAAGTCATACTGCATGAGAACTATATCCAGCAACAGACTATGCGTATTAAAGATGTATGTGAAATATTAACAGACGGCGGGAGATTTGAATTTCACGTGTTCAAATCGCTAAGGATATTTGAAACAAGTCTGAGAATACTTTAATCATTTTATCAAAGATGTTTTCAGAAAGTTCCTTAATCAGAAGATATGCAATATGATCAATATGATTTCAAGGAAAAAGGCTTGATAAAGATAATATATATATTTTATTTGAAATAACATTTGATATGCTGAAGTCAATCGATGTTCATACAAGTAAGTGATATCTAAGTAGTCAATGTTAAAGATAAGGAAATCGATGTTCATGCAAAACAATCGATATGAGATGACAATCGATGCTTCAGTGCAAGGCAATTGATGTTTAAAATGGTTAGCAATCGATATGGAATAGAACAACAATTGATTGGTCAAGAATATAACGTAAACGATCGAAGTGAAGCTTCGGATGACAAAAATATAACACAATCGGTCGAAGTGAAGCTTCAGATATGATGAATTTAACTTCGGATATGACGAATTGAACTTCGTATAAGACTTTGGATATGACGAAGTGGACTTCGTATATGACGAAGTGGAACTTCGTATGAAACAGTTTATAACACTGTCGGTCGAAGTGAAACTTTGGATATGACAAAGTGTAACTTCGTATATGACGATGTGAACTTCGTATAGAATGAAAAACTACGCAGTCAATCGAAGCTGAAATCCGTAGTCGATGAAGTGAACTTTGTATATACCTTCATATATGAAGAAGTTAGCTTCGTATATGACAAGTAGGACTTCGACCGATCATGCCGAAGTGCCAACTTCGGATATGACGAAGTGAACTTCGGATATGAGGAAGCTAGCTTTGTATATGACGAAGAGTAGCTTCAACGGATCAAGACCAAAAACATGCATGACTTTAGATAATGAAGTTTAAATCAATAAAAGATGAAACTTGACTTCGATTGAAACTGTGAAAAGATTATCAGTGATGAAACACATGAACTTATGAATGAAACTATGAGTGACAACAAGAACTTACAAGCAATTGAACACCATCTAATGAATCATTAGAAATACTTGGATTACTTACAATGATGATCCTTGAAGTATAATTTGTTTCCTTTGAGTCTTCGGTTGACAGAGTTAACCAAAATGGTATTAAGATAAATGCACATGATTTATAAAAATATTTTGATATGTTTTGTTATCACTAAAATATAGAATCATGGAGATAAATGAGTCAACAAGGGTGTCACACCCCGCCAATTTAGCAGCGGAATAAATCGGGGAGACGTGAGCAACGTGCATAGTAGAGTAAATTGCACCACAACTAAGTATATTAGAGCATCTAATGAACAATAAATTGGAATAGACCCTTCATTTCATTGAAATTTCACTAAGACTATTACAACCACTAGTCCAGAGCCAATACATAGGGCTCCATGACCTCATTACATTGAAAAAGAAATCTAATGCAATAACTACTAGACTCCATGGTACTAGGGTAACTTCATCATTTGACTCAAGGTCGCTCATCACTCTGGTCCTGTCCCATTGGTGTGTAACGTCATCGTCCGACTTACCTGAGACACAATAACAAATAACGAAGGGTGAGCGATAACGCTCAGTAGGACTTAAATCTCGTGAACCAAGCACGCTTTAAATGATTAATGCTTTAAAGAATAGAGTAACTAATGATAGAGAGAGTCATGTAAAGTCGAGAAAGTAATAGCACAAGTAACATGGTTCGAATAGCATATGAATCAAGTATAGTACAATAAATATGATCAAGTCACGATAGAAAATGATAACACATGATAGCAAGTAATGTCATTGTCGAGCAATAGCAAGTAACATGTATAGCAAGGAGAGAGAAAGTAGTTGGCCATATAGAGAGTAAATTGTACTTTGATTGATTTTCATCAATCAAAATAGTATAGCACTTTGATTAACTTTCATAAATCGAAATAGTATTGCACTTTGGTTATCCGTAGATAGTCGAGAGAGAGTATAGCACTTTGTTTTGTCAAAAGACAACGAGAGAATATAGCACTTTGTTTTGTCAAAAGACAATGAGAGAATATAGCACTTTGTTTTGATTGTCATAGATTAATCTTGATAGTATGACACTTGGATGTAATGCCGACATCCTGATCATTTTAACTCCCATAGGCAAATGGCACTTCTTGGGCTCTCCCCCCAGGACCAGATCGGGCCCTATTGCCTGACATTGGTTATTTTTATTATCTTAGACTATCAATAGATGGCCAATAGAGAGTACTAAGAAATATATGAGAGCACTAGATGAATAGACGAGATAGTAGAGAGAGGGTGAATAGACGAGCGAGTAGGGCATATATGAGAGCGATAGGTCATTGCACATGAAACGTCAAGTAAACGAACGATAGTAACAGTTGCACAACACGCGCAATTGGTGTTGACAGTCAGATGGAAGTCACTACCCTTCCACTGGCCATGTTATGCACAGGTCCAGAGGTCTGACGTGATTCAAGATAAGAGCGAGAGCAATCTAAGGACGTTTGTATCTTATTGATCCCTAAAGGGTATCATAGGTGTTAGGGTACAACCAGCTCGTCGATCATGTGGGAATCCATGGACAAAGGAGTCTTACGGAGGCTTTGAACAAAAATTCACTAGTCCAGTAGAAGGAATATCCGACAGAGAGTTTGTTCAAGTCAAGAGAAAGTGTATATATAGAAACAAGTGCTCGACGTTCTCGAGGAATTCTAGAACAGTGGAGTGTCGATAACGGTATTCGCAATTCATCACGAGAAAATGAATACAAGTCCATTTAAAAAATAGGGCAATTCAATATACATTATTTAAAGTCATTTACCAGATGTATTATGAGATATTTTCATGCCAAGTCAAGTCATATTGGATGGTTACAAGTGTGTGCATGTGATATAGAAAATCATGGACTTGAAAGATCAAGTGAATGGCTTTTAATTAACTAAAAATATATCCAAGATTAACAACTTCGTTTACTGTATTTAAGACAGTTAACAGGGCATGTAGTTACTGTAGAAAATCAAGGTTTCCAGAAATATGGGGTTATCATGCAAAACATCCAGATCGCGACATTCCCCTGTAAGGATCGCGACAGGGCATGTACAGAACGCGACAGGGTCATTCAAGGATCGCGACGGGATGGTCAGGACAGGCGGCCAGAACGCGACGCCACTGCCTGTCGCGTTCAGAACGTGACAGGTAGCTATGTCACGATCAGCCCTGAGAACGTGGCCTATCGGGCCATCGCGTTCTCAGTTCCTGCGCCTGAGTCCGAGCGGGAAAAGGACATGCCTTGGATTGCGGTCCAGGTTTCCTTGTTTTGACATAGGGTCGTTCATAAATCAAGAACTCGATGTATAGATGATGAAAATTCATGAAATCAGATTTAAACTAATCTAGACATGCAAGAGTACTCACAGTAATTAGGAATTTGAAAGTAGACATTGTCTCAACATGTTTCAATCAAGTTTAATCACGTAGAACATGGAATAGTGAAGAGTGAAAAAAAAAGATTTAATTTGAGCAATATGATGGATGAAAATTAGGGCTTTCAGGGGCCAATGATGCCTATAAACCCTCAGTATCTCCAGTTAAAGTTTCATGGCATGGGGTCGAGTATGCATGGAGATCGGAATTAATATAAGGGTTCGGGGTCATAATGGTTGCATGACTTCAAAAATATAGAACAAAAGATTGGGTGGACGAAAAATAGCACAACAAGAGGGCTTTTGCTCCTGATGTTTGAAACAACCTACAAACGAATTTAATTGCATTTAGCTTGTGAGAATGCCTACCTTTTGGTCGATTTGTCTCCTAGGGCTTTGAACTCAAAGAACAAGGTTGGGTCTTGAGCAAGCCTTCTCCCCACGAGTTCTCCCTTCCTTTGGCCTCTCCTCCAAGTCCAGCAAGCCTTAGCAATGCATTAGGGCCGGCCATGGAGAGGTTGGGGTGTATTTAAGCTTCCTTTGTTTCTATTTCCTACTATGACTCTAATTCCTCTTTAATTTCGAGTTTTCCTTATTTCCTTCCACCTTCCAAGCTTTCCATCTCCTAATTGGGTTAGGTTGGGATGCAATTTTGTGGCTAACTAATTAGGGTAGGGTTAGGAGTCCAATCCCAACACATATTAGCTATTTTAATGATTTAATAGTCATTATCTTTTTAGGGAATATTTAAGATACGAATTTAGTATATTTTCCTATTATTAATCTTTTTAAAAATCCCAATTTTGGTCCAATAAATTTTATATGATCGATTTAACAAAGCCCATCACTTCTTTTTGTTTAAGGGGTTTTAATTTATGAAAATTTCTCCTTTTAATTAGGGAATAATAGAGTTACGGATTTTATTATATTTTTTCTTAACTTGAATTTATTCATGGGCTATGAGAGGTCCATTGGTCCAAATTCTCATGATGGATTATCAATACATATCGTTTGGAGTCTACCCATAATTTTACTTTCATTTTTAATCCACTTTGGCTCATATAATAATGGATTTTTCGACCTATTCCTTAATTACAATAATAAGTCACATAAATTCTAAACCTTGGTCCAAATGATTTTTCTGCGCCTAAATTTCTTAATGGGTCATTAGAGAATATTATTTAAAGTATAACTATTATTTTTACAAAATTTTTATATGAGTTTTTACGCATGTAGTAATGATGCGTATCTTTTTAACTAGTTTGATTTTTTATTAATTGACAAAAATTTATCTATAATTTTTAATTAATGAAATTTTCTGGGGTACTACAAAGGGCGAGGGAACAATGCTAGGTTTCCTCTTCTCAATAGCACGCCGGTGAAATGATGTTAAGAGAACACCACAGAGCAGAGACGGGGTGGGGTGGGGGGGCTTTGCTGCGTAGCAGAGGATCCCTCCACCCCTACGGCCGAACAAGAGGGAAAGGGAGAGCTACGGCAAAAAGGGCGAGGCGGAGTGAGGGACAACCCTGTTCAAAGCCCAATGTACTAAATAAACAAATACTTGGGGCAAATGACACTATTGAAATGTCTCAAGTCGAATGTATGACCACACAATATAGCAACATCTAACAGTTGTACAATCTGCATGCAATATAATATAGTAGCATAATCTTACACAAAATGTGGAGAGCCTTTTAAGTGTCTTTTAGCCCCATTCTTAGAAGCAAATAATCAGATCATTGTACCAAAGAAAGTGTTGTCTTTGAATCCATACTGTAAGACCCTCGAATTTCTGTCGTATTCTTCGTATTTATGTGTATGATTGTGCTTGTGTAATTATGTACGTATTTACGTAGGTATCAAAGTAGTATAATTACGTGTACATGTGTTTAGATTATACGTAAATATGTATGTATTGCATAATGATAGTGTGGTTATAATACCATGTACATATTGCATGTATAGGAGCTTGGTATGCATGGTTTTCTGCATAATTAGGGTTCTGGCCGAAGGCCTTATGGCGTCAACCCCTGGCCGCTTAGGTGGTGTCAGCGTCCAGCCCTGGACGCCAACACTAGATCCGGCGTCCAGCGATCTGGACGCCAACTTCTCTGACCTGCATGCGCAGCAGAGCTGCTATCTTCTGAAGCAAGGCATGCCAACCATTGGGGGATGTCCCCAACGGCTCTGAACATGTCAAATCAGCATGGTGAGTGGGTGAAGGCCTCCCCTACTTCCTGAACCCGAAATGGCCTCTCCCCACTTCACCCTTTCACCTTTGCAAGAGGAGAGAAAACCCTAGAGAGCATTCTGTGAGAAAACTCAGAGTTTGGAGGCTTTAATCCGGCTTCCTGGAGCTTGATCCGGCCGACTTCCCCGACAAGGAGGTAGCTGATATGAAGGGCAAGGCCTCCCCGGTCTTGTTTTGCTGAGGAGATCATCCAGGAGCTCGGAGGAAGGCGTTTGTGGAGGTGCTTCTGCAACTTCTTGGGACTGCCCAAGGAGAGCTTCTCCAAGCCCTAGACCCTTTGGTGTGATTTTCTAAAAGGCAAGTAACCTGTCATTGATGTCCCCGTATGAGTCTAGGATGTTTCTACTATTTTTATGGAATTTATCTCGAGTCCTAGACCCTCCATTTCACCCAAGTTTTGGAGCTCGGGTCTGTGTTTTCTGCACAGACCTGAGTAGACGGCAAGATCCCTGGACGCCCAGTTCCTCCTTGGCGTCCATCGACCATGCCGCTGACCTTGAGTCAGCGGCCAGAGACCGCCGTTTAGTTCTTTTGGGCAGAACAGTGAGCTGTTCTGTCCCACTTATACATTTAATTTCGGTATGTTTATACGTTGAGGATATATGGTATTCCTATAAGCTATGTATATGGTACATTGTGGTTGTGGATGTATGTGAGTTGTGTGGGTGAATGTGGCTAATGATGTCTTGTAAGCATGTGAGAATAACTTGTAGATCATCTTGCAAAATCCATGATTCATGATTTAGATTAATGTGAATGCCTTGATTTCGGTCTATTCATGAAGAGTTGTGGGACATGTATGTGTGTTCTGAAATTTTGGAAATTATACATGCTTGTGAAATTGCTAATAAGTCGGTTCGGTAATATGAAAGCATGTAAAAATGGTTGTGGTAAACGATTTATAGATGTATGAATTAGGGAATTTTGTACTCTAAATTCATGTGTATACATTGGTAGTTTATGTTTAAACAGCAAGTGATAAGTTACATGATGTGTGAATTCCATGTTGATGAAAAATGTGAATAACATGCTAATTATGTGTTTGATTTTCTGTAAATCCTATTTAGCTCAGAAAAATCTGAAAAATTGAGGGTATGATCATGAGCCCGAAAGCAGCCTGTGGTTAAATTTTCAGACCATTTGGACCCGTAAATAGAGAGTTATGAGTTTTCATGTGAATGTGAATAATTCGTACATATGATCGCAATGTGACTAGATTTTTGTTTAAATCAGCATGATTTGGATGTTCACTGTGTGTTAAAGCCTGAAACTCTGTAGTACCATGTTAGTAAAAACAGAGGAGTTCATGTGAGTGAGGAAGTGAATGTGATGGGAAGTGTAAAGTGTGAAAACCATGTGTAAAACGCTAATTGTGTAAAAGTGTAAATTGTGCCAATGTGATACTGCTTCCGAGAAGGCAGTGGAACTGTATCAGGGAAAAGTCCCCCTGAGAAAGTTCATTGTGTTAAGTGACCTAAGGGCATTAGGGGGAAATCCTGGAGGTGGACAAGTACCACTGGTTAGGGTGGAGACTTGTTCTCCCGGTCTGCGCAGTCCAAGAGTCACCATTGCATTGCCTAGATGGTGCCTATGTGTTATGTGATGTGAATGTGTCCTTCTTGGTGGTTTGGACTATGTGTCACGGCACCTAAATTGTGTAAATATGTGTAAAGTGTAATGTGTAAAGTGTATGTGACCATGTGTAATGTGTAAGTGACATGTGGATGTATATGTGTAAAGTGTAACCATGTGAAAAGAGGAAATTGTGTAAAAAGGGAATGTGAAATTCTAGATGTGTAATGTGTAATGAAACCATGTGAGACTAGATCTGAAACCAAGTAAATTCTGAAAATGCATGTTATTATTCTCATGTTATGTATGCAAAAGTGCGTAGAATCCATGTTAGAGACAACTAATGAACATGTGTATGAAAAGGGCATGATGGATTGTTCACATGTGATGTTTAAGCAACATTGTAGCTCTCATGTGTAGGTTTATAGTCATCGAACCATGTAAAAATCAGCAACCTAAAGCATGTTGAAAAGTTTGGTATGTACTTAAGAACTTGTGGAATCCATGCTAATCACGTTCCCCATGCATGTATGGAAATTGTTCATGTAAATAATTCTCACGTTTTGATCAAAGTCCCATGAGTAAATTGAATAGAGATCATGTGATAGGTGGGTTTCATCTTAAAAATCTGAAAGCATGCCTTATGTATAAAACTGTAGAACCTTCATGATAGGTTGAAAACTTGCATTGACTGGCATGCTTGGGTGTGAAATCTGTAAATGTGCATGTAGAAACCACTAGGACTTGTACGTGAATATCATATATAGTGTTGCTTGCTGAGTCTTTAAGACTCACTCTTGCTTCGGCGTACAGGTTTAGACGGTGACGAGACCTTCGTGGAGGAGACAGTGGAGATAGACTCCGAGCGCGGAGTTTAGCTTGTGGAGTTGTGCATCCCTTTGTTGTGATCTTCATAGTATGTACTTGAAACATTATATTAGAAGTATCATGAAGAAAATGTACTATGTGGACATTGGACTTTTTGTATTTTATTCAGCATTTAAATTATGAGAACTTTAATTCTTTCTTTACAAATTGTAAACTGCATGTATGTCTAATGTGGATGATGAATGAATGGAGATAGTTCTCTTTTACTTCCGCTACTCTGTTATGTATATTCGCGTGTATCTCAACTGTTTGTATCGTTGGGTAAATGTCCCACTGTGACTGGCAGCACTCGCTATATCGACGTGGGTCGGTATGACCGTACCGGTGTAACGAGGGCCGTCACACATACTCTTAAAAGATTGTACTATATTTTACGATAACATGACAAGTAAGTAGGTGTTGAGAAGACAATGCTAAAAAATGTTGAAACTCATGTGAATAAAGTGATGGTTGGTTATTCAAAATCAATGGCCTAACCTTCACATATAACTCCCATTGCTTGTCATTTCTATGCATGTAGTTGTTCTCTAGATCACAAGCAAAAGATGCATTGTGGACAAGGCCCTCAATTGTAAAGACGCATGTCTGATAGTAGATGAGATTGTGTTTCAATGACGAAGGGGCATGGTAGCTAACATTATACAGTAATGTTGAACATTGATTTTATTGATGCCTAAGGTATGTGCATATGGTAGTGTCCAGAAATCATATCCCCTAAGGATCAAGTCATCTCTAATGAGGTCAACAAACAAAAAATCTATGCTATTAACTGTTTGCACAAAACATTTGAAAAACACATTAATTTAGTAGACAAAAGATAATTGAAACATAATAAAGAAGTATATAAAATACACCGTTGTTACTTGTCCACAATATAGAAACGGAAAAGGACTACATCTAGAAACAAGAGTGATGTGGATTGGAGATGAAATTGAACAACAACAATAAATGCTAAAGAGGAATGGGAAAAAGAAAGAAAAAGAAAGAGAGACCCAACATCAATCAAAGCCACAATGATAACTAACAAAAATAATCGCAAGTTCATAACTGCAATTCAACGGGGAAATAATCAAATTCATGAAACGCATAAGTTCATATTACCACACTCTCACAACATAACCAAATAAAATTGTCAATGTCAATGCAAGATAACTAATACAAAGAGTAAACTTTCATCTATTGGCCATTACCCATGTCATATAAAAATTTCAACTTTGTCTCATGAATGGCATAATCTGCAAAGAAGGTGTAGTAACAACCTTCTTAGAAGTATAATAACAACCTTCTTAGAAGTACAATAACAACCTTCTTAACGGACAATGTCTCCAGCTCTCAACCAATCTATTCACCATAATGCAGGTGAAAGACATCATAACTGTTTTCCCATTTGTGTGCTTTGAAAGAAAAAAGAAAACTAGAGCAAATTGTTATCCATTATAGCCTTGCAAGGCAATTTGAATATCCATTTAAATAAGAACACCTAAAAACCCCCACTGCCAATGGGTCTGCCACAAACCCGAGGAAGCTTATTTTTCCCTTCATAAATCCTCAGAAGAAATGAGCAATTGTACATGAGTTAATCTCCTTGGTGTTAAAAGTCTAGGAAGGAAGATGGGTTGTGTTACTGTATGTGTAACCAAGGTCGGCTCGTGCCCAAGTGACTAGGCGAGGCGACCAAGCGAGGTATCTGAGCCGAGAAGACTAAGCCGAGGGACCGATCCGAGGTCTGCTTAGCCGACTTGTGATGTGTTTTTCGAGCTCCCGACGACACTATTTGAGGACTTGAAAAGCGAGACACTCTCAAGTCAGTAGCTAGCCGAGTAGAATGGCCTAGCCTAAGGAGTGGAATAGCGTACCTGAGTATGTGAAGTGTCTGCCTCTTTTATAGGGAGAGGGTCGCCTAGGGAGACCACAAGCGACCCAGGAATGGCATAGCAGTTACTGAAACCGTCGCCTTATCAATTGTCATAACTGACCCCACGATCAGGTTATGGGCTTTATGGCGCCCATTACTGGACACATAATTCGTCGCCACTCCGAACGAACATCACGTGGGAATTACGCAAGTCGTACTCCCAGGAATCCTCGTGGGCACATCGCACCTAACTATTCTCGAGCCGAGGGGACCAACCGTCAGTTGCATCCTGAGACGTTTGCTCAAGTCATGCCGACCTAGTAGGTTCATCCAACAGACACGTCGTGCTCCGTATCAGTCAAGACTGAGCTAGGTAATCCTCGTCCTTGGCCGAACTTATGTTGTCAGCCCAAGGGGAATAAGGTGGTCGTCCTATCCAAACAGAATCATCGAACTAGATGATAAAGGGATCTAGTTCCAGCCACATCAGGCGTCGGCTCTGATACTCTGGGAGGTTGGCCTAGCCGAGGTTCTGACTGACCCATGGGGACCCCCCATATCATTGGCCCCCTAGGTTCATGTCGGAACACTCCGATGGGCTAAGGTGAAGCTGTTGTCTAGAATTTCTTTGTCGAAGACACGTGTGTTGCCACGTGGCTCTGCCAGCCCACGTGGCCTATTCTGTGTCACATCGCCAAGCTGTCAATGCTGGCCTGCTACAAGTCACATCATGATGCTGTCAACACCGGCCTACACTATGCCATACCACCAGGTCGCTTCGACTACTGTGCCATACCTACAAGTCACATCACGATGCTGTCAACGCCACCCCCTCAACTCTCGCACGTCATCATGGCGCTCCTCGCCTGCTGCACTGGTCAGAATCCAAGAACATGTCCTTGACAAGATTTAGTTCTAGCTAGCCGAGACCTTAGCACAACACCCGACGTATAAGATTATTAGCCGACGCAAAACAAAGTCCACAGGTCGAGTGCCGTAGTGACCAAGCCTTCCGAGATGGCAACTTGGTTATTCTTCATCGACCAAGGAGGTTGGGACGAGACAACCTAACTAATCATTTGTTAACTCGTATTCTCGAAATTTGTCTAGCCTCACAGAACTGAGCCGATGACTTTATGATGTTAACTCTGTTGGGTTGTGACCCTCATCTAATCATTCAATGGGGGACGATGTTATAAAGCATTCATCACCTTCAGATGTCGGCCATCTTGCCTAACGTCAGACCATCGTGTAGGCCGTAAGGCCCGACAATAATCAACTGACCTCTTTACGAGTGCCAAAGCAACTTCATCTTCTCTACACTCTCTACACATCAGATGTCGTATCTGACCCTAACGAGTGCGAAGCGACCTCTTCCAGCAGACTGACATCCACGTTACTCATGAGTGCCGAAGCAACCTCGTGTGTGCTCGATGAGTTGAGCGTCCGTTCGCTCATGTGGTCGGTGTAGCCGAGAGCACCAAGGTGACCACCTCGTGCTGCTTCCGCCGACGTTTCATACCTTGTGCCGAGGCAACTTCGTGGCAGACCACCGATGCCTATATGATATCAATAGACGACGACGCTGTAAAGTGACTCGTTGGTTCGCAACACTTCGTCGACTACTAACTCACAATGTAAATAGCCTTGAAATGATAAATGCCCTTGTAGGTGCTCAACATTCCAAGTTATTGGAATTTCTAACCTGTTGAGGTTTAATAATTGACATGTCCCAAAACCGAGGTCCTTAACCACACAGTATGGATACCCTAAATTTCGAGTCGAGTGCAAGATGATGCTATTAAGCGACTCATCGTCGGCACCGAAATGAATCTACAAAGCGACTTGTTGTCATCCTTAGGACCATGGCAACCCATAGTACATTCACTAAAGCTATAGGTTTGTAGCGCCTTGTAGCCTATGTGTCGGCCATCTAGTGTTGCCGTTTTGCACTATGTCTTAGCCTCCACATGACCATCTTGAGCTATGGGGCTACAACACCTCATAGCGTCCCCGTCGGTTGCCAATCAATCTTTACAAGTGCCGAAGCAATCTCATATTCTTCCCGTCACCTCATTGAGATGGCTCCCAAGCTTGTCAATTCTTGAGGTCAGATCTGACCTCTATGACCAGAAAAGAGGTCAATTCTGGAGGTCGGATCTGACCTCTATGACTCACCTTCAGCCTGTGGGACAAGATGATCGGTTCTCCGTCCACTCATGGGGTTGGGGCAGTCGAGATTGCAGATGCGACCTCCTCGCACTGTCTCCGCTGACATTTTAACCTGTGGGATGACATGATTAGTTTTCTGTCCACTCATGGGGTCGGGGCAGCCAAGATCACCAATGCTATCTCCTCGTACTGCGTCCTTTGATACTAAGATAATATCAATGGGTGACGAGGCTATAAAGTGACTCGTCGCCCTCAAACATCGGTTGTCGGGCCTCACGTAGGTAGGATTATCTTATCTGCATTCAGGCCCGATGCCAGTTGCAGTCATACTTCATGAGAGCTTGAGCGACCTCATTCTTTCTTCACATTGGATGCCGTATCCATGTTCCTGATGAGTGCCGAAGCAACCTTGTCCAAGGAACTACGACATCCACGTACTTCTCGAGTGCTGAAGTGACCTCACCTTCTTTTCACGTCCGGACGTCGTATCCATGTTCATGATGAGTGCTGAAGCAACCTTGTCCAGTGAACGAAGACGTCCATGTACTTCATTAGTGCCGAAGCGACCTTGCAGCTGACTCCTCCGATGCTAATGCATTGTCAACAAATTCTATAAAGTGACTCGATTTACAATAGCTCAATCACAATTAATTTATCCACAATGCAATAGAAATTCAACTTTATTGACACATTAAGGCAAATAACAACATAGGTGTTCGGCATTCTATGTCCTCGGAATCTCCAACCTACACCTAGATAAGTAGTTGACCCCATGACCGAGGTCCTCGACCACATGGTATGGGCCTTATCAGTTAGGAGTGAGCTTTACAAAATCTAGATTCGAGACGACTAGCATGCATGAAATATGGTTTCTGACGCCAAGCCGTCGGGTGGTCGGCCACATGGCCCCCCAGTGAGATACTCGAGATCTATTAAGAGAGTAAGGGATTCGCCATTGGCCACATGATGATGCTCTAAGCGACTCAGACCTGACCCCCTTATTGGCCCTCTGGAGATACAGTTCTGCAACACCTCGCATGCTCTAGGTCGGCCGCCTTGTCAATCATGGGCAACGCCTCAAGGGATCCCCAATGTTCGCATTCATAGGTTTTGAGAACAACTACAGGGGTGAGTGGGGGAAGTCGTACTAACCTTTAGTATCATATTCCCACAGACGGCACCAAAAAATGTTGTGGTATGTGTAACTGAGGTCGTCTCGTGTCGAGGTGACCAGGCGAGGAATCCGAGCTGAGAGGACTAAGCCGAGGGACCGATTCGAGGTCTGCTTAGCCAACCTATGACGTGTATTCCGAGCTCCCAATGATGCTGTCTGTCACATCTTAATAAAAGGCTATTTATCTGAAGTGATAGAAAATAGGCACAAGAGATAATACAAACATTTGTATATTCATAACATAAAGTGTGGAAGTCTTATTACACAAGTACTCCTCATTACAACTAAGAGAGGAGTAGATTAAAAACAAACTCTACTCAATACATCTTGTCTCATATTACTTAAAAAGAACAGTAAAGGTTGGCTCGGCTTAACATGTCCATTCACTTAGCACACATGCCCTTAAACATCACCCCCATCTGAGTTACCTGAAAAGAGTAGGAAATAATGAGCTAACTAGCTCAGTAGAATTCAAATCCATAATTCAAGGGTGATTATATGATAGCCAAGGCAAGGATAAAATAGATACCAAAGAGACATGACCAAATATCAGAACAGTAGACTTGCCACAGGATGATAAAACACATGCATGTTCAGGTGTATAGCTCAAACATTAGCTCACTTAATAGTTACATAGTACAGGAATTATGATGACCATAATCAAAAGTATTTGATGCAATGCCAGACATCCTGACGCCCTTTATCATTCCACGTGGTCCGAAAATGAATTTGGGTGCTCCTCCCAGGACTGGACCAGCCCTATTTGTACATGCATATTAATCAAGTGGGGTCCAAGGACCCAATAAGTGTCATCATCATTATTCACATCTCATAAGGTGTTCAAGCATATGAACTCTCAGGTGATCAGGTTTTGTGAACTTGGTTACCGAATACCGAAGAACAGACTCAACGGAGTACCATTTGTAATTGACAACTTTAAGGATAATTCAAGGGTGAGTAAGGTACACCAAGTGGGTAATCTTTACACTAGAATGACAATAAATACCAAAGTAATTAAAGGGGTAACTTGCTAAGCTTTTAGAATGAAGTTTAAGCAAGGATTCATACATGAAAAGTTGCTGAAATACAAGGCAGGACAGTAGCTGTCGACAGCCAGGAAGGGGCTGTCGATAGATGGCAGCAGACAAAGTTTAGGTTTGCTTGTTCTGTGGGTATCTGTCGACAGCTGAGGGCTGGCTGTCGACAGATAGCCACAGTCCAAAAATCTGAAGTTCTAGAAGACTTGCGCCTGTCGGCAACTACGGGCTAGCTGTCGATAGATAGCAATAGTCCTTCCAGAAATGACTTTAAATCTATCCTAAACACCCTAATTATAGAACTTATAAACCAAGGCATGTTTTATATCAAATAGAAGAGTCTAATTGTAGTTCTGACAGTGGTTTATAAGCTAAACAAGTGAGATGAAAGAGGAGGTTTGCAATTCAAACTTGTGTTGCTTGAAACTTAACATAGTTTAGTACTGGAAGTATAGCCTTGATAGTAATAATTTAATGGAAGATTTCTACAAGATGGACACTAAATCACATTGTGTTTCATGGATATAAATCAAGACTTGAAGTATCAATCATCTAAACCGAAGTCTTCATACTATTCTAAAGATAATTGAGACTTCTACAAAACTCTATAGCATGTACAAGGATCAAGGGTGAAAGAAGAGGATAGGAGTTAGTTTCTAAAATGGAACAAGGTTGACCCTCTTCCTACAAGAATAATCTTATCATGACTGGAAGAAAAGCAGAAGAACCATAAGTATAGCAACTAGTTCCATCATCAAGAATTTCTTGTCATGTGTGGAGGACAGATCTGAACCAGAGGGAAATGAATCCTACTTTGCTAACTTGCATGTGTTCTTGACGAAACGTCCTACACCCAGCAAGAGAAATGCTTCCCACCTCAAGGTTGATGATGTGCCAACGACATTCACATCAAGCATAGTAGCTACAGTAGCAACAGGAGCAGAGGTGGAAGTTGTTGCAAGTGCAACGACAATAGCTTCCCAGCAACAGTTCCAGTAGCTCCTCCAACAACACCTTTAGCAGCAAAGAAACAAGAGCAGGGGCAAGTACACAGGGTGTGGAAAAGGTACGTATGAGGGGAGATGAGTGGCTTTTATAACCCATCGCCCAATCCATGCATGGTGACACCTACCGTGCATATGTGTAAACAGTAAAATCCCTTGGTTTTTACTGCTTACACCTGGCCCATGCAACCTCCCTCACACCCATACGTCAACCACCCTGGTGGAAAGATTTTAACCCACAATGACATGGGCTTGCGTAGCCCACACAACGTCAGCATCCAAAAATCCCTAGAAATGGTTTCTGTAATTGGGCCATAATTTGGCCAGTCCAATAATCTTTAGGTACATGTGTTCAAATTAAGTCCATTTGTATTAAATTTCAACCATAGCATAATGAGATGGTTTTACAAATTATGGTGATTTTAGTTTCATTTTTGGAATTTATTTTACATTGGGTGAAAAATCACCCGAAAAATGGTCGCGTCGACTTAATCTCGAAGTCCGTAGGTCGAAAAATTCAAATATTTATATTTCTGACATCTCCACATTTTTCTGGAAATTATGGTGTTCTCGGATTTCATTTTCGTTATAATTTTTCAGTGTCGCCCTGTGGGAGTGCACACGTCCAAGTACAACACTGGGGTAACATTAATTAATGCTAATCATTCTCAAATATCAATTATTTCAATTTAAGACTAATGCTTAAGTCCAATAACTTTATTATTCATATTTTTCAACAAATAAAATTTTTCGGGGTATTACAACTCTCCCCCACTAAAAGAAATTTGGTCCTCCAAATTTAATTACACAAGGGTGTGGTTACTGACTTGTAAACAACTCTGGATACTTGTTCTGGATGGCATCTTCCAATTCCCATGTTGCTTCTTCTTGTCCTCGCTTATTCCACTGAATCATTAATAAGGGAACTTCCTTGTTTCGAAGTTGCTTGTTTTTTCGATCGAGGATCTGTACTGGTCTTTCTTCATATGCCAGATTTCCTTGTAAATCTAGATCTTGGTATCCAATAATGTGTTCCGGATCATATACATACTTTCTTAACATTGACACATGAAAGATATCATGCACATTGGACAATTGTGGTGGGAGTGCCAGTTGGTATGTCATTTCACCAACTCTCTTTAGTATTTCAAAAGGTCCAATGTATCTTGGACTCAACTTTCCCTTGATACCAAATCTTTTGATTCGTCTCCGGGGTGACACTTTAAGAAATACGTGTTCCCCTTGCTGAAATTCCAACTCTCTTCTACGTCGATCGACATAACTTTTCTGTCGGTCTTGTGCAGCTTTCATCCGATCTTGTACCAACTTAATGACTTCTGTTGTCTCTTGGATCATTTCTGGTCCAAGAATATGCGTTTCTTTTAGTTCCACCCAACACAATGGTGATCTACATTGTCGACCATATAAAGCTTCGAAAGGTGCCATTCAAATAGTAGACTGGTAGCTATTGTTGTATGTGAATTCCATAATAGCTAAGTGAGTGTTCCAGTCATTTCCAAACTCTAGTGCGCAAGCACGACACATATCCTCAATAATTTGATTCACCCGTTCGGTCTGTCCATCAGTTTGAGGGTGAAATGCGGTACTAAATTTTAATTTAGTTCCCAACGCATCCTGTAACTCTCTCCAGAAATGTGAAGTAAATCTTGCATCTATGTACACCTTGTCTTTATTGCTAAGAAATGAGCCGATTTGGTAAGTCTGTCAATGATTACCCATATAGCATCAAATCCACTTCGGGTTTTGGGTAATCCCACAATAAAATCCATACCGATATTGTCCCATTTCCATTCTGGTATTTCAAGTGGTCTTAATTTTCCCGCCGGTTTCTGGTGTTCTGCCTTAACTTTCTGACAAGTCAAACATTTAGCTATGAAATCAACGATGTCTTTCTTCATGTTGCACCACCAGAAATGCTTCTTTAAGTCTTGATACATCTTAACAGCTCCTGGATGAATAGTATAATATGCTCGATGAACTTCTTCCAAAATTAGCTTCTTGATTTCGGGATCATCCGGTATACACAATCTGTCCCGGAATCGAAGATTCCCATGAACATTTTCATTAAAATCAGGTTTAGAAGCCAATTTTTCTCTGATTTCTGCCAACACAGGATCATTGTCCTTTTGCTCCTTAATTTGCTTCTGTAAATCTGACTGCACTACCAAATTGTTAATTTCAATTCTTTTTTCTTGTGTTTCAACTTTCAAGCTCAAGGTGGAAAATTCTTCCAACAATTTCCATTCCTTAACTTGTAACCGAAATATCCTGGCTATAGGATTTCTATTGAGTGCGTCAGCCACAGTGTTTCCTTTTCCCGGATAATATTCAATCTTGAAATCATAGTCTTTAATATATTCCATCCATCTTCTTTGCCTCATGTTCAGTTCTTTCTGTGAAAATAAGTATTTGAGACTCTTATGATCGGAGTACACTATAATTGGTTATCATATAGGTAGTGTCTCCAAAGCTTAAGAGCAAAGACCACAGCGGCCAATTCTAAATCATGTACTGGGTAATTCCTCTCGTGAGTCTTTAACTGTCTTGATGCATAGGTAATAACTCTTCCATCTTGCATTAGTACACATCCAAGTCCAATATTGGAAGCTTCAGTATACACCTCAAATATTTTTCCTTCTACCGGTAATGCTAGAATTAGTGCAGATGATAGACTGTCACGTCCCGAGAATTACGCAGCGGATATTAATTAATAATTCAGAATAATAATTCGAGTCGATATCCCGAGACGTGAACATTCGGCAAATAAGCCACTAGCTAGCACGCACTAAATGTATAACAACATACATCATCATAGGGCCCAAATATTGAACTCAACTAATCTTTTATTCGAATCTCAACTCATTGTATTCCAAATGAAAACTATTACAGGACTAAGACTCAATAAAAGAAAAAGTAGATAATACCTGACTTCCTACTACATTGTTCTACCACTCAAAATAAACTAACTATAGATAGACTCATAATTGGAACGCTCTTCACTCGGACGCATTCCCATCCTTGACTTGATCTTCCTCTTGAACTTCATAGTCACCTAGATTGGGTAAAAGTAGGGGATGAGCAAACTAGCCCAGTAGGGTTTATATCTCAATGTGCGGGCAATGATATAAATGATTAACATTTTGGAACTCGGTAAGCACGATGATTGTCATGATATGCATGTACGAATTAAACTCGTTAAAACATAATACATGTAACAAGCTAGATAGAGAGATCATGATAGAACGAGATCTCGAAGGATATAATGAGATAGAACTAGCAATAGATCACTTTGTACAAGCACGCAAGATTTCACTTGATGTCAATAGCATTCAAGAACGCAAGATATCACTAATTGCAATAAATGTAGGATGGCCATATCACGCAAGCAAGCAAGCACGCACGAGCACGATCATGTAATGCTAATCAGGCATGTAGACACTAATGTACACCAAGAAAAGATCCATCAAGAATGTACACTAGGACACGTGTATGTGGTTATTGTATCTATCATTCAACACGACACGCACGACTCCCAACGCAGATGCAACGCCAGTAATCATTATACCCCATGTTAACAGTATATTTATGACTCGCCGTCATTGGGGCTAGACTGGAGCCCTTGGACACACGCCGTGCCTGTCAGCATCTTACTTAAATTTTAAATGTAGATACCCACAGTCATTAATAATGGCCAATGAGAGTTTCAATAAGTAAGCATGTGTAATGTCATGTTCATGATCATGATGAGAACAAGTAATAATTAATTTGAACATGATTTCATGATAACAATGGTCAAGAGATAAATTCGGCAGCATAACGGTACGATTTATACTTTAGTTCAATCTTTACATTAATGACTTTAATCTAGATTGTAGATCACACTCACGAGAACAAGATGAGAGAGGAAGTGGATGCTATCACCAGGGAACTTCAATGGTACAACCAACTCGTCGGCCATGAAGGAATCCATGGTCAGAGGAGATTTACGGAGGCCTTAGAGAAAAGGTCACTACTCTACCGATTCAGAATGACCGGTAGAGAGTTTCCAAATCCCCAAGAAAGGGTTGCCTAGATGTGCAAGTGTGTAGTGACATACACGTCTCAATTCTCAATCCATCGGTCTCAAACTCGTGGAAAACATTTAACATGATGACATGCGAATGACAATGTATTTAACTATACATGGGTTTGCAAGATTTAAAGATAATAATCATCATTTAATCAAGCTAGAATGGTAACAAGAGTCAATCACAAGTTTCATGAATGATCATATCATTAAGAAAGAATTTAGAATAATATTCATGTTTAAGGCTTTTTAAATGGGTTAAACACTTTTAAGCCGTTAAATAGACATCATGCAATGATCAGACCCAAGACATACAATTTACACATTAAAATCATATTAAACAGACTTGGGTATAGCAGTAAGATTTAAACAAAATAAGTGGGGTTTCATGCGAAAAACTGAGGTCGCGACGGATCCTGGTAAGGGTCGTGACGGGTCGGGAATAGAACGCGACAGTGCCTTATATAGGTCGCGACAGGCATGACAAAACATGCAGGTAGATCGCGACGACATGTCCTGTGCGATCAGATCGAGACAGTATGCTCTGTCACGATCGCCTTGTGAACATGGCCTATCGGGCCGTCGTGTTCACAGGGTCCGTGCCAGAGTACAACAGAGAAAAGGTCAGGGCATTGGATTGTGGTCCAGAACTGCCTTATATTGACACAGTGTGCTTCAAAAATAGAGAACAAATTGCACCATACATGAAAAATAACAAAACCAGTTTTAAATTAACCTAGACATGCTAGGGTTCTTACAGTAAATAGGAATTAGAAAACAAGGATGGTTTCGACAGGCTTTAATCACGTCAAACAGAAATGTAAAAACCAAGCGCAAATCTGAAAACGAAGTTTCATGCAGCAACCCTCTTACCACGCTTATAACTCTCTAACTAATGACATTTAGATGAAACATTGAACACAAGACATGATGCGGACAACTAGTAGGGAAACTTTCATGTTGGGGGTTTGCTCTAATTCGGTCTCAAATCACATGCAACAAATAAAGAACGGGAAAAACCCTGACAGTGCGCGACTTTGGGAAAACGCTTATAGTTCAAAATCTACTCAATGGAATTCGATGAAACCAGTGGGAAATGAAAGTTAACTTGATGCTCTAAATTGGTATAGGATATGTTAAGGTTTGGCCCGATAAAACTACCTTCTGGGTTGAAGAAGTCTCATTTTTCCAGAAAACCCGAGTTCAGACCACTTGGAGGAGAATGCTTACTGCTCCGTGTATGCTGCATGGAATTTGGGCATTCCACTTGGGTTAGAACGTAGCCTTGACCCTCTTTCCAGGGGTATAAGCCTTTCAAGGTTTGGTTTAGGTTTGACCTACCTTTGGTCGACTTCAAGATGTCTGTCTGTGCAGGTCGCAGCACACGCAATGAGGAAGAAGATGAGCTTCTTGTGGTCGTTCCACAGCTCCTCAGGCACCAAGAGCTCTTCCACACGACCCCAGCAAGTTCTAAACTCATCCCTAGGGTTTGGGTGAAGAGTATTTAAGCATCTATGGGTTTTAGGAGTCCTAATGCAACAAGGAAAGAAGGGTTGCGGGATTGGCTTGTGTCTTTCCATAATTTGAAGATCTCTCCCTCCATTAGAGAGTCTTGGCCATCAAGCAACCTCCATAGGTGGGTAGGCACGAATTTGGGTTGCCAAGAATGCATGATTGCATCCCAATTAAACCCTAATTACAACTTTCTAATTTCAACTTATTTATGGCTACGAATTTCCATGCATTTTCTTGCTTCATTTGATTTTTGGGTCATATGAGGTCCAATGGCCCAATTATGATAATGGGTCATCAATATATAATGTTGGAAGTCTCCCCAACCTTTTTAATGAATTTATAGTTGCGTCGTGTTTTCGTGTTAACGATTTTCCTACTTGTTTCCTAATTTGGATAATTGGTCACACTAATTCTTAAACCTATCCCAAACGATTTTTATTGACACAAATTTCTTGATGGGTCATTAGAGGATATTATTTGAAGCCCCTATATGATTTTTATTTAATTTTCCGACTCATCCAAGTACGTGTAATAATGATTTTTCGACTTATCCGTGAATTACGATAATAAGTCGCGAAACACATTAAACTTGACTAATCCGATTTTTCTTGGCATAAATTTCTTTGTGGAACATTTAGGAATAATGTGTGGGGTTGATTTATAATTTTTACGGAATTTTTCATTGTGTTTTAGCACATACGATAATGGTACTTATGTTTTAAATAATCCATTATTATGGAAATTATTTATTTCTATTTAATAAATCTTTATGTAATTAAAATTTCCGGGGTGCTACACCCTCCCACTTAAGAGAATTTGGTCCCCAAATTCATGTATAGAAAGTTATTGTATAAGTGAGGTGTACTTGTGAATAGCTCCGGGTATCTTTTGCGCATTGCTTCCTCAGTTTCCCACGTGTCGTCTTCATCCATGCGTTGATTCCATCTAACCTTTACTAGTGGGATGACCTTGTTCCTTAGTTGGCGCAGTTCTCGGTCCACGATCTTAATTGGCTTCTCTTGATATGTTCCGTCATTGTTGAACTCCAGGAGCTCATATTGTATGACATGCCACGGGTCTCTTACATACTTTTTCAACATGGATATGTGAAACACATTGTGTATTCCCTCCATTTGTGGTGGTAAAGCGAGACGATAAGCCACCTCGCTGACTCTTTCAAGGATTTCGAAAGGCCTGATGAACCTTGGTGACAACTTGCCTTTAATACCAAAACGCCTGATCCCACGGCCTGGGGACACTTTCAAGAATACACATGTTCACCAACCTGAAACTCCAGGTCTCTTCTTCTATTATTCGCATATGCCTTTTGTCTTTGCTGTGACACTGCCATTCTTTCTTTAATAAGCTTTACCTTCTCTATTGTTTCCCTTATCATCTCTGGTCCTAGCATTTGTTTTTCGCCAACTTCATACCAGCATATTGGAGATCGGCAACTCCTGCCATAGAGTGCTTCAAATGGTGCCATTTGAATGCTAGCTTGATAGCTATTCTTGTAGGCGAACTCCACAAGAGGTAAGTGTTCATGCCAGTTACCTCCAAAATCTAGGACACATGCTCTAAGCATATCTTCAATCACCTGGTTGGTTCTCTCCGTCTGACCATCTGTATGTGGATGGAAAGCCGTGCTAAAGTTTAGTTTAGATCCCAAGGAGTAGTGCAGTCCTTTCCAAAAGTGGGATGTAAACCTAGGGTCTCTATCAGACATGATAGACACCGGTACTCCATGTAATCTGACTATTTCTTTCACATACAATGCAGCCAGAACATCTACTGACCACTTATTCTTCACTGGAAAGAAGTGAGCCGACTTAGTTAAGCGGTCGACTATAACCCAGATACCATCGAATCCACCTCTAGATTTGGGTAGTCCGAAAATAAAGTCCATCCCTATACCTTCCCATTTCCATGTCGGGATTTCTAGGGGTTTGAGTTTACCTGCGGGTCGCAAGTGTTCCGCCTTGACTTTTGACATGTTAAGCATCGGGCGACATATTCCGCCACCTCTCTCTTCATATTAGGCCACCAAAAGCTTCTTTTCAAATCTTGATACATTTTGGTAGATCCAGGATGAATGGTATACCTGGTCTTGTGAGCCTCATCCATAATCATTTTCTTTGTCTCCGCATGGTCGGGTACACAGACTCGATCCCGGAACAATAGTCTTCCATCTTCAGTTAATGAGAAATCCGGCCTCTGGTCTAGATTAGCCTTAATCTCCACAAGTACGGGGTCATTGCCTTGGAGTGTTGTGATGTCCTCCAATAGTGTAGGTTGTGCCCTAATACTAGCAATAAGGCATCCCTTCTTTTTGATGTCAGCATCAATATTTAACTTGGAGAAGTCCTCTAATAACTTCCATTCGTCCACCATTAAACTTGACAATGTGATCATTGGCTTTCTACTTAGAGCATCCGCCACAACATTTGCTTTTTCTGGATGGTATTGGATCGTGAAGTCGAAGTCTTTGAGATACTCCAACCACCTCCGCTGTCTCATATTCAAGTCCTGCTGAGAAAACAAATACTTCAAGCTTTTATGGTCAGAAAACACAATGAATTTCTCGCCATATAGATAATGACGCCATATCTTCAAGGCGAAGACTATAGCAGCTAGCTCCAGATCATGTACAAGATAATTATCCTCGTGCTTCTTCAATTGTCTGGACGCGTAGCATATAACTTTCCCATTTTGCATCAGCACACAGCCATGGCCGATCCCGGATGCATCGGTGTATACTTCAAAACTACCCCCAGCAACTGGCAGTGTCAGTACGGGTGCCAAGGTAGGGTGCCCTTTCAATGCCTTGAAACTTTCTTCACATTCATCAGTCCATGCAAATGGATTCTCCTTCCTGGTAAGCCTGGTCAATGGTACAGCTATGTGAGAAATCTTTGATGAAGCGACGATAATAACCAGCTAAACCCAGAAAACTCCTAATCTCCGACAGATTTGTCGGCCTTTCCTAGTTCTTTACCGCCTCCACCTTGGATGGGTCCACAGAGATTCCCTCCTTGGATATAATGTGACCAAGGAAAGACACTTCCTCCATCCAGAATTCACACTTACTAAGTTTAGCATAGAGTTGATTATCTCTGAGCACTTGCAGAGCAACCTTCAAGTGTTCCTCATGTTCTTCCTTGGATTTGGAGTAAATAAGAATGTCATCAATGAACACCACTATAAACTGGTCCAAGTATGGCCTATAAATATTGTTCATAAGTTGCATGAAAGCCGCTGGAGCATTTGTTAAACCAAACGGCATGACCACGAACTCATAGTGACCATATCTACTTCGGAATGCAGACTTGTGAATATCTTCTTCTTTATTCTCAGTTGATGGTAGCCTGATCTTAGATCTATCTTGGAGAAGTATTGTGCACCAGAGATCTGGTCAAACAGCTCATCGATGCGGGGCAGTGGATACTTATTCTTTATTATCAAGTGGTTTAACTGACGGCAATCAATGCATAACCTCATTGTCCCGTCCTTCTTCCTGACAAATAGCACTGGCGCTCCCCACGGGGATGTGCTAGGCCTGATAAAACCCTGATCTAGCAATTCTTGGATTTGTCTCTTCAACTCCTGCAATTCCACAGGGGACATGCGATACAGAGCTCTTGAAACAGGGGTTGCCCCAGGGAGTAACTCAATGGTGAAGTTTACCTCCCGCTCTGGTGGTATACCAGGTAATTCCTCTGGAAATACATCAGGATAGTCCCTGGCTATTGGAATGTCTTCTAGGGATGGTTTCTTCTTTTCAGTTGCCAAGACTGAAACTAGGAAAGCATCACAACCCTGGTGATCAGCTTAGAAGCCTTTAAGGAGGATGTCAAGATAGGGTGTTTGTGATAACGGGTGCCAAGTAGTGATAGAGTTGGGAGGTTTGGTCCTTTGAATGTGACCATCCTATGGCGACAGTTTACATCAGCATCATATTTGATTAGCCAATCGACCCCCAAAATGGCATCATAACCCTTCATATCTAAACAGATAAGGTCTGCAGGGAGATTGTGTCCTCCAATTATAGTTTCACATTTTGGCAAGTAGTGGGTAAGTTTAGATTCTGAGCCAAATGGAGAAGCTATAGTGATCTTGGATTTTAAGGGTACAGGTTGGACAGGTAGAGTTGCAGCAAATGTGGTGGAAATAAATGAATATGCAGCTCCAGTATCAATAAGCACGAATGCAGGTTGCGAGTGTATGAAAATGGTACCTTCCACCATACCCCCTTCCTCGGGTAGGTCGGCTTCTAAAATAGCATTAAGGCGTCCCTGACGCCGTGGTACATTCTGAGCTCTACCTGGCTGATCCTTCAGCATAGGACAATCAGGAATACAGTGGTCACGACCTCCGCATTTCAAGCATGCCCCAAGCTTCTTCCAGCATTCTTCAGCTCGGTGCCCCGGTTTATCACATAATTTGCAGTTTTCAGCCAACTGCCTACCTTCCACTTTGACTCTCTTGTCTCCGGAAACATCTCTTCCGGTATTCGGCCTCTTGTTGTTGTTGTTGTTGACGTTGTTGTTACGAAAAGTTGGAGCAATATTAGGTGCTCCCTTCTTGACGAAGACCAGCTTGGAGTTGTCCTTGCCCCTCATGCCCTCTACTTTGGCCATGGTGTCTTCTACCAGCTGAGCTCTTTGGACCATCTCAGTGTAAGTTTGAATGTTGTGTGGTCCAAGCCTTTCAATGAACATGGGCCGGAGCCCATCCATGAACCGATTTGCCTTAAGTCTTTCAGTTCCCACCAGGTGTGGGGCATACACAGCAAGACGCGCGATCAGCCTCATACTCAGCCACAGACATCCCTTTCTATTTTAGTGCGGCAAACTCCGCTGCCTTCTTCTCCTTGACTCTCTCAGAGAAATACTTTCCTCGGAATATCTCTAGGAATCCGGCCCACTCCAGTTCGCCAACATTAGGCAGGTGGGCCGATGTGGCCTTCCACCATGCTCGAGCATCCTTGGTGAATTGGAAAGTGGCTAGCACCACCTTCTCCCTGTTAGTGCATTGCATGACTTGGAAGATCCTTTCTATCTCCTCCTGCCAGTTCTCTGCTTCGTCCGGATCAGGGGATCCAGAGAAACGAGGAGGGTTCAAACTCCTAAAATTGCGTTGCAAATCACCGGCTCCATTTCTAACTGCAACAGCCTGATTTCCAGCCTAAACCACATTTTGCAGGGCCTGAGTCAATCCAGCTACTGTTTCCTGCATAGCTTGCCATTGGTTGCGAGCCATTGCAGTTGAGTGCAAGAGTTATGAGGGTTCCTGAGAAAAGGATGGAAACCAATTAATGTCTCTAGATACATTATAAAAGTCAATGGGTAGAAGTGTTTAATTCTTTCTAACATATTCCCAGTCTCTACCCATTCTCACCAGGTACTATATTTAGTTTCCATGACCTAGGTTCCATAGGTATCTCCTAATCCTGAGACATATATCCTATTTGGTATTCTTAGGCTCTGATACCACTAAACTGTCACGTCCTGAGAATTACGCAGTGGATATTAATTAATAATTCGGAATAATAATTCGAGTCGATATCCCGAGATGTGAACAGTCGGCAAATAAGCCTCTAGCTAGCATGCACTAAATATATAACAACATACATCATCATAGGGCCCAAATATTGAACTCAACTAATCTTTTATTCGAATCTCAACTCATTGTATTCCGAATGGAAACTATTACAGGACTAAGACTCAATAAAAGCAAAAGTACATAATACATCACTTCCTACTACATTGTTCTACCACTCAAAATAAACTAACTATAGATAGACTCATAATTGGAACGCTCTTCACTCGGACGTATTCCCATCCTCGACTTGATCTTCCTCTTGAACTTCATAGCTAGATTGGGTAAAAGTAGGGGATGAGCAAACTAGCCCAGTAGGGTTTATATCTCAATGTGTGGCAATGATATAAATGATTAACATTTTGGAACTAGGTAAGCACGATGATTGTCATGATATGCATGTACGTATTAAACTCGTTAAAACATAATACATGTAACAAGCTAGATAGAGAGATCATGATAGAACGAGATCTAGAAGGATATAACGAGATAGAACTAGCAATAGATCACTTTGTACAAGCACGCAAGATTTCACTTGATGTCAATAGCTTTCAAGAACGCAAGATATCACTAATTGCAATAAATGTAGGATGGCCATATCACGCAAGCAAGCAAGCACGCACGAGCACGATCATGTAACGCTAATCAGGCACGTAGACACTAATGTACACCAAGAAAAGATCCATCAAGAATGTACACTAGGACACGTGTATGTGGTTATTGTATCTATCATTGAACACGACACGTACGACTCCCAGCGCAGATGCAACACTCGTAATCATTATACCCCATGGTTAACAGTATATTTATGACTCGCCGTCATTGGGGCTAGACTGGAGCCCTTGGACACACGCCGTGCCCTATCAGCATCTCACTTAATTTTTAAATGTAGATACCCACAGTCATTAATAATGGCCAGTTTCAATAAGTAAGCATGTGTAATGTCATGTTCATAATGATGATGAGAACAAGTAATAATTAATTTGAACATGATTTCATGATAACAATGGTCAAGAGATAAATTCGGCAGTATAACGGTACAATTTATACTTTAGTTCATTCTTTACATTAATGACTTTAATCTAGATTGTAGATCACACTCACGAGAACAATATGAGAGAGGAAGTGCACGCTATCACCAGGGAACTTCAATGGTACAACCAACTCGTCGGCCATGTGGGAATCCATGGTCAGAGGAGATTTACGGAGGCCTTAGAGAAAAGGTCACTAGTCTACCGATTCGGAATGACCGATAGAGAGTTTCCAAATCCCCAAGAAAGGGCTGCCTAGATGTGCAAGTGTGTAGTGACATACACGTCTCAATTCTCAATCCATCGGTCTCAAACTCGTGGAAAACATTTAACATGATGACATGCGAATGACAATGTATTTAACTATACATGGGTTTGCAAGATTTAAAGATAATAATCATCATTTAATCAAGCTAGAATGGTAACAAGAGTCAATCACAAGTTTCATGAATGATCATATCATTAAGAAAGAATTTAGAATAATATTCATGTATTTAAGGTTTTTTAAATGGGTTAAACACTTTTAAGCTGTTAAATAGACATCATGCAATGATCAGACCCAAGACATACAATTTACACATTAAAATCATATTAAACAGACCTTGGGTATAGCAGTAAGATTTACAAACAAAAAAGTGGGGTTTCTTGCGAAAACTGAGGTCGCGACGGATCCTGGTAAGGGTCGCGACGGGTCGGGAACAGAATGCGACAGTGCCTTGTACAGGTCGCGACAGGCATGACAGAACACGCAGGCAGATCGCGACAAGGGTATGAAGGGAACACGACAGGTTCTCAGCAGATCGCGATGACATGTCCTATCGCGATCAGATCGTGACAGTGCGCTCTGTTGCGACGGCCTTGTGAACGCGGCCTATCGGGCCGTCGCGTTCACAGGGTCCGTGCCAGAGTACAACAGGGAAAAGGTCAGGGCATTGGATTGCGGTCCAGAACTACCTTATATTGACACAGTGTGCTTCAAAAATAGAGAACAAATTGCACCATACATGAAAAATAACGAAACCAGTTTTAAACTAACCTAGACATGCTAGGGTTCTTACAGTAAATAGGAATTAGAAAACAAGGATGGTTTCGACAGGCTTTAATCACGTCAAACACAAACGTAAAAACCAAGTGCAAATCTGAAAACGAAGTTTCATGCAGCAACCCTCTTACCACACTTATAACTCTCTAACTAATGACATTTAGACAAAATATTCAACACAAGACATGACGAGGACAACGTAGGGAAATGTTTATGGGGGGTGTTCTAATTCGGTCTGAAATCGCATGCAACAAATAAAGAATGGAAAAACCCTGACAGTGCGCGACTTTGGGAAAACGCTTATAGTTCAAAATCTACTCAATGAAATTCGATGAAACCAGTGGGAAATGAAAGTTAACTTGATGCTATACACATTGGTATAGGATATGTTAAGGTTTGGCCCAATAAAACCTACCTTCTGGGTTGACGAAGTCTCATTTTTCCAGAAAACCCGAGTTCAGACCACTTGGAGGAGAACGCTTACTGCTCCGTGTATACTGCATGGAATTTGGGCATTCCAGTTGGGTTAGAATGTAGACTTGACCCTATTTCCAGGGGTATAAGCCTTGCAAGGTTTGGTTTAGGTTGACCTACCTTTGGCCGACTTCAAGATGACTGTCTGTGCAGATCGCAGCAGACGCAACGGGGAGAAGATGAGCTTCTTGTGGTCGTTCCACAGCTCCTCAGCCACCAAGAGCTCTTCCATACGACACCAGCAAGTTCTAAACTAGTCCCTAGGGTTTGGGTGAAGAGTATTTAAGCATCTATGGGTTTTAGGAGTCCTAATGCAACAAGGAAAGAAGGGTTGCGAGATTGGCTTGTGTCTTTCCATAGTTTGAAGATCTCTCCCTCCATTAGAGAGTTGGCCATCAAGCAACCTCCATGGGTGGGTAGGCACGAATTTGGGTTGCCAAGAATGCATGATTGCATCCCAATTAAACCCTAATTACCACTTTCTAATTTCAACTTATTTGGGCTACGAATTTCCATGCATTTTCTTGCTTCATTTGATTTTTGGGTCATATGAGGTCCAATGGCCCAATTATGATAATGGGTCATCAATATATAATGTTGGAAGTCTCCCCAACCTTTTATTGAATTTATTGTTGCGTCGTGTTTTCGTGTTAATGATTTTCTGACTTGTTTCCTAATTTGGATAATGGACACTAATTCTTAAACCTAGCCCAAACGATTTTTCTTGAACCAAATTTCTTGATGGGTCATTAGAGGATATTATTTGAAGCCCATATATGATTTTTATTTAATTTTCCGACTCATCCAAGTACGTGTGATAATGATTTTTCGAGTTATCCATGAATTATGATAATAAGTCGCGAAACACTTTAAACTTGGCTAATCCGATTTTTCTTGGCATAAATTTCTTTGTTGAACATTTAGGAATAATGTGTGGGGTTGATTTATAATTTTTACGGAATTTTTCGTTGTGTTTTAGCACATACGATAATGGTACGTATGTTTTAAATAATCCATTATTATGGAAATTATTTATTTTCATTTAATTAAATCTTTATGTAATTAAAATTTCCAGGGTGCTACATAGATATTCTTTTAACACTTGGAATGCTTGCTCACAATTCTCATTCCACACAAATGCAGTTCCTTTTCTGGTTAACTGCGTAAGAGGTGAGGCAATTCTAGAAAAATCCTTCACAAATCGCCGGTAGTAACTGGCCATGCCCAGAAAACTTCTTACTTCAGTGAGATTCTTAGGTTGCTCCCATTTCGGTATAGTTTCGATTTTTGAAGAATCTACTGATAGACCTTCTTTATAAATAATGTGTCCTAGGAACATCACTTCCTTCAACCAAAATTCACACTTTCTAAACTTTGCATATAACTTATTGTCCCGTAATAATTGCAAAGTGTTCCGTAGTTGAGTTTCATGCCCCTCCATACTTTTTGAGTAGATCAGTATATCATCAATGAATACAACTACAAATTGATCTAAATAAGACCTGAACACATCATTCATCAGACACATAAATGCAGCTGTTGCATTTGTCAATCCAAACGGCATCACCCCAAATTCATAATGTCCATATCTTGTTCGAAAAGCCATTTTCTGAATATCTGATTATTGAATTTTAAGCTGATGATATCTGGACCTTAAATCAATCTTGGAGAAACACTGATCTCCAGACAACTGATCAAATAGATCATCAATTCTCGGAAGTGGGTACTTATTCTTTATAGTCAATTGATTTAACTGTCGATAGTCTATACACAATCACATAGATCCATCTTTCTTTTTAACAAACAGTACTGGAGCACCCCAAGGTGAAGTACTGGGTCTAATAAATCCCTTCTCTCTCAATTCCAACAATTGTCTTTTTAATTCTTCCAGTTCTTCTATTGACATTCTATAGGGTGTTCTAGAAATTGGCGTAGCTCCTGGTACCAATTCAATTGAAAAATTCACCTCTCTATTAGGTGGTATGCCAGGTAGCTCTTCAGGGAAAACATCAAGAAATTTCCTTACTACCGGAATATCTTCCAATCCTGAGATATCCTGATTTAATAGGGTTGCAGAAGCCAAGTATCCTTGACAACCTTTCTGTACTAATTTACAAGCCTTAACTGCTGAAATTATCGGTATTCTTCGGGTGTGGTGTTTATCAAAGGTCATGGAATGAATTTCCTCTCCTAAGAAAGTCCCTTGTCTCAATTGGCAATCTAAGTTTGCATGGTATTTAGATAACCAATCAACCCCAAGGATTACATCATACTCCCACATTTCTAAACATATCAAATCATCGGGTAAATCATGTCCATTGACCATGATCTGACTAGCAGGGTAATATTCTTTAAGCTTTTTACCCTCACTTAAAGGAGTTGCAACATCTTGTTGTGTGAATAATGGAACTGACTTTACTTCCAAGGATTTAGCAAACTCATAGCTAATAAAAGAATGCGTATCTCCAGAATCAAACAACACATACATAGGTTTTGAGTTTACTAGTAATGTACCTTCAATCAATCTGCCTTCCTGCGGGGATTCAGGTTCCACATCCTGAATGGCTTGCAGTCTACCTTGCTTTACTTGGGGGTTCTTATTTGTTGGTGCTGTTTTAAGCATTGGGCAATCTGAGGTTCGGTGTTGAGTACTACCACAACGGAAACATGCACCCAACTTACGCCAACAATTCTCAACCTTATGCCCGATGCGATGGCAATGCTTACAAACATCCTTACTCCCTACTGGAGCTTTGCCTGCCTTCTTAGCAGTTTGCTGAACCTTTGGGGCATTCCCCGACTCATACTTCCTTTTTCGATTTGAAGATCCTTCTCCAGATTTCCCTCTAATCTTATCCACAGCTTCATTTGTAGCTTCCAGTGCCAAGGCTCTCTTAACCATTTCTGAATAAGTTGTGATCAGGTGAGGAGTTAGCTGTGTAATAAAATTGGTACGCAATCCACTCATAAATCTCTTAGCCATCAATTTCTCTGTGGATACAAGATGTGGGGCATACTTTGTCAACCGGGCAAATTGAGCCTCATACTTTGATACTGACATCCTTAGTTGTTTCAAACTAGAAAATTCATTCGCTTTCTTCTCTTGAACTACCTCAGAGAAGTATTGATCGTTAAACAACTCCACAAATTCTTCCCAACTAATTTGGATCGGATCCTATAACGTGGATTCTATTGTTTCCCACCAAGCTCTTGCGTCTCGATCCAACTGAAAAGTCACCAACCGAATCTTTTCTTCTTCGGTGCATTTGATCACTGTAAATATCCTTTCAATGTCCTTTATCCAATTTTCGGCTTCGTCCGGGTCTATACTTCCTGCAAATCTCGGAGGATCTAAACTTCGAAAATCCCTGAATAGACTTGTCCCATTATGGCTGTTTTTCCTGGCTACTGTTTTCAACACTCGGGTCAAGTCGTGCATTGAACTTTCCATTTTCCTCCAATTGGAGTCACCTCCTTCCATAATTAAATTGGGAATATATCTGAAACATTCAATAGGACATACATTAATTCCACAATCCACCTAAACTTGCATTCATCACATACACATTTCAAATCCATATAACACACCATTTCTATTCATTAGTCAAATATTTACATCAAAACATACTATCATAGACCAGCCATCTCCTCCTTCCAACTTTTCCATATTACAAAACATACCTTCACTAACCTCTCACTTCCCCTTCACATGGAAGTTATATGTACATTCAGTATTTAAACAAAAGGTGAGGTTTACAAAAAGAAGGACAAGTTGCCTAAGTCCTTTCTAGTTCTGGGTCAGGTCTATAACAGATTCCACCGATGGTTGTTGTTGTTCTCCTCCCATTCCGTGGTATAGTTCCCTTACCGCATCTGTCAGTGCTTCCCAATAGCCCTCAAACTGATGGAGCAACATGTCTTGCCCCAACCTTAGATTGTCCAACCTACACATAACTTGAGTCATGAAGTCCAGGGAAGCACCAGGATTGCCGACAAAGAAAGCACCCGCAGTCAAATTAAGCACTTCTTCCTTAATTTACAAATGAGCTTCCTGCTGTGCTTGGGCATACAACTCAATGTCTTGACGTAACATTTCTAGCGCTGCCACCATCCTATCTTGGGCATTCATATCCATATTGAAACAAATATCAAGTTAAGCATTTATATAATTGCAAAGTCATGCTAATTAATCCCAAATTTCTACCCCAACTCACTGATTATCCCTAGGTTTATCGAACTAATGCTCTGATACAAAATTATCTGTCACGTCCTAATAAAAGGCTATTTATCAAAAGTGACAGAAAACATGCACAAACGATAATACAAATGTTTGTATGTTCATAACATAAAGCGTGAAAGTCTTATTACACAAGTACTCCTCATTACAACTAAGAGAGGAGTAGATTTAAAACAAACTCTACTCAATACATCTTGTCTCATATTACTTAAAAAGAACAGTAAAAGTTGGCTCGGCTTAACACGTCCATTCACTCAGCACACATGCCCTTAAACATCACCCCCATCTGAGTTACCTGAAAAGAGTAGGAAATAATGAGCTAACTAGCTCAGTAGAATTCAAATCCATAATTCAAGGGTGATTATATGATAGCCAAGGCAAGGATAAAACGGATATTAAAGAGACATGACCAAATATCAGAACAGTAGTCTTGCCACAGTGATGATAAAACACAGGCATGTTTAGGTGTATAGCTCAAACATTAGCTCACTTAACAGTTACATGGTACAGGAATTATGATGACCATAATAAAAAAGTATTTGATGCAATACCAGACATCCCGACGCCCTTTATCATTCCACGTGGTCCGAAAATGAATTTGGGTGCTCCTTCCAGGACTGGACTAGCCCTATTTGCACAAACATATTAATCAAGTGGGGTCCAAGGACCCAATAAGTGTCATCATCATTATTCACATCTCATAAGGTGTTCAAGCATATGAACTCTCAGGTGATCAGGTTTTGTGAACTTGGTTACGAATACCGAAGAACAGACTCAACGGAGTACCATTCGTAATTGACAACTTTAAGGATAATTCAAGGGTGAGTAAAGTACACCAAGTGGGTAATTTTTACAGTAGAATGACAGTAAATACCAAGTAATTAAGGGGGTAACTTTCTAAGCTTTTAGAATGAAGTTTAAGCAAGGATTCATACATGAAAAGTTGCTGAAATACAAGGCAAGACAATAGTTGTCGACAGCCAGGAAGGGGCTGTCGAAAGATGGCAGCAGACAGCGTTCAGGTTTGCTGGTCCTGTGGGTATCTGTCGACAGCCGAGGGCTGGCTATCGACAGATAGCCACAGTCAAAAAATCTGAAGTTCTGGAAGACTTGCGCCTGTCGACAGCTATGGGCTAGCTGTCGACAGATAGCAACAGTCCTTCTAGAAATGACTTTAAATCTATCCTAAACACCCTAATTATAGAACTTATAAACCAAGGCATGTTTTATATCAAATAGAAGAGTCTAATTGTAGTTCTGACAGTGGTTTATAAGCTAAACAAGTGAGATGAAAGAGGAGGTTTGCAATTCAAACTTGTGTTGCTTGAAACATAAAATAGTTTAGTACTGGAAGTATAGCCTTGACAGTAATAATTTAATGGAAGATTTCTACAAGATGGACACTAAATCACATTGTGTTTCATGGATCTAAATCAAGACTTGAAGTATCAATCATCTAAACCGAAGTCTTCATACTATTCTAAAGACTTCTACAAAACTCTATAGCATGTACAAGGATCAAGGGTGAAAGAAGAGGATAGGAGTTAGTTTCTAAAATGGAGCAAGGTTGACCCTCTTCCTACAAGAATAATCTTATCATGACTAGAAGAAAAGCAGAAGAACCATAAGTATAGCAACTAGTTCCATTATCAAGAATTTCTTGTCATGTGTGGAGGACAGATCTGAAACCAGATGAAAATGAATCCTACCTTGCTAACTTGCATGTGTTCTTGACGAAAAGTCCTACACCCAGCAAGAGAAATGTTTCCCCCTCAAGGTTGATGATGTGCCAGCAACATTCACACCAAGCGTAGCAGCTATAGTAGCAACATGAGCAGAGGTGGAAGTAGTTGCAAGTGCAATGGCAATAGCTTCCTAACAACAGTTCCAGTAGCTCCTCCAACAACACCTCTAACAGTAAAGAAACAAGAGTAGGGGCAAGTACAAAGGGTGTGGAATGTTAGGATCGGTTATTCGGTAACGGAAAAGCTAAAGGGGGGGGGGGTTGAATAGATTTGCAGTGGAAACTTAAGCAATTTAAAAATTACTTCGAATTAAGAGATCTACTCAATTAAAACCCCTCTGATCTGATGCAATGTGTGTGAGCAAACTAACAGTTAGTGTGTAGATGAAATCCCTATGCATGCATCTAGCGCAAAACAATACAAACCACAAATCAAACCACAGTGCACAAGGGATTTTTTAGGTGGTTCGGAGATCACACCACGTGACTCCTACATCCACCCCTCACACAGTGAGGAGACACTACTCAAGAACTGAGTACAACACACACACGAGCATAACGGCTCAACCACACACACACACGCTAGATCAAGTCCACAATAGATTAGATCCTCTAGCCTTAATCTGACCAACACACCACACACATTGTCTGATGCAAACACGCAATCAGAACAACAATCCATACGTGGATCAAGCACAAGGAACGCTTGAACCACTACCACACACACAAAGATATGAAAGGTAGAATAAAAGAAGAGTTCTGAGTTGAAGATCAAATCCAAATTAAGAACTCTTCGTGGTGGTCGTCCGGAAGAACTTCAAGCTTTGTCTTGACAGGTATCAGTTGATGGAGAAGCTTGAAAGACGGACAAACCAACTCAACTCCGCTTGTAAGATGGATCTTCCTCGGGCTGGATGGAGAGTTGAAGCAGAAAATAGAGGAACCTTCTTCTTCTTGTTCTTGGCTTTGGGTCTTTTGTGTGGAGGCTCCCTTTCTGCGAAAATACCTCTATATGGTCTATATAGTGGTGTCCAAGCATAGAGAGTCGTGCTAAAAGGAAACACCCAAATATAGATCATATCCTGGCCATTAAATCTTCCCAAACCTTCGTCTGTCGACAGTCGTCTTGCTGCTGTCGACAGGTGCTGACAGGTTTGCAAAATCCAGAAGACTGGCCTTCCGGAAAACCATTTTCTGTGTGTATCTGTCGATAGGTTACTATTCATCTGTCGACAGGTGCACTATTCATCTGTTGACAGCACACTATTCATCTGTTGACAGGTGCACTATTCATTTGTTGACAGCACACTATTCATCTGTTGACAGGTACTTGTTCCAGCAGCTTGTCTTGTTCTTTTGCACTTGGATTTTGTTGCTTGTCTTGTGTACATTCACACCTACATTAAAAGACATTCTAAGTGAGATATAATGAATACATAAGTGACCATAATAGCATTTTCTTCACTTGATCATTTGATTCATGTCTTTTTCATTGTCATCATGTTTGAACCATTCACATAACATCAATTAGTATTACTCATCATCAAAAACATTTAAGCATCATCAAAAATATTTAAGCACTTGTTACATTCTCCCACATGAGAACCCAACATTCTCCCCCTTTTTGATGATGACAAAACTTACAATTGATACAATTGATGTTTCTCCCCCTTTTGGCAACATCCAAAAAGATAGTGAGTGCACACATGGGTAAGAATGAAGCAAAGAACTACTTGACCCTGAACTGAATTGAAGGATCTGAGTGGGGTATGAGTGTTCAAATGGAATTTTAAAGTTGAGAACCGGTTTATATCCATTGAAAAATGTCATAAACACTAGTATTAAAACACATAAAAATTCTACAATGGTATGAGGGGAGATGAGTGGCTTTTATAACCCATCGCCCAATCCATGCATGGTGACACCTGCCATGCATATGTGTAAACAGTAAAATCCCTTGGTTTTTACTGCTTACACCTGGCTCATGCAACCTCCCTCACACCCACACGTCAACCACCCTGGTGGAAAGATTTTAACCCATAATGACATGGGCTTGCGTAGCCCACACAACGTCAGCATCCAAAAATCCCCAGACATGGTTTCTGTAATTGGGCCATAATTCGGCCAGTCCAATAATCTTTAGGTAAGTGTGTTCAACTTAAGTCCATTTGTATTTAAATTTCAACCATAGCCTAATGAGATGGTTTTACAAATTATGGTGATTTTAGTTTAATTTTTGGAATTATTTTACACTGGGTGCAAAATCACCCAAAAAATAGTCGCGTCGACTTAATCTCGAAGTCGTACGTCGAAAAATTCAAATATTTATATTTCTGACATCTCCACATTTTTATGGAAATTATGGTGTTCTCAGATTTCATTTTCGTTACAGTTTTTCAGTGTCACCGTGTGGGAGTGCGCATGTCCAAGTACAACACTGGGATAACGTTAATTAATGCTAATCATTCTCAAATATCAATTATTTCAATTTAAGACTAATGCTTAAGTCCAATAACTTTATTATTCATTTTTTTCAACAAATAAAATTTTTCGGGGTGTTACACTGTCCGAGGACCTGCAAAGTCCATCGAGGGGTCTCGACGGGGAGACACTCCGATGATCAAGTCACTAGCTAGCCGAGTAGAATGGTCTAGCTTGAGGAATAGAACAACGTACCTGAGTATGTGGAGTGTCTGCCTCTTTTATAGAGGGAGGGTCGCCTAGGGAGACCACAAGTGACCGGGGAATGGCGTAGCAGTTACTAAAACCGTCGCCTCATCAGTTGTCATAACTGACCCAAGATCAGGTTATGGGCTTTATGGCACCCGTTACTGGACACCCAATCAGTGGCCAGTCCGAACGGACATCACGCGGGAATTATGCAGGCCGTACTCCAAGGAATCCTCGCGGGCACGTTGCACCTAACCATTTCTCGAGTCGAGGGGACCAATCGTCAGTTGCATCTTGAGATGTCGGCTCAAGTCGTGCCGACCTAGTGGGTTCATCCCGCAGACACATCGTGCTCCGTAATAGTCAACACCGAGTCAAATAATCCTCGTTCGCCAGCTTATGTTGTTGGCCCAAGGGAAATAAGGTGGTCGTCCTAGCCGACCAAAATCATCGGACTAGACGACAAAGAGATCTGGTTCTAGCCACGTCATGATGTCGGCCCTGATACTCTGGGAGGTCGGCCTAGTCGAGGTTCTAACCGACCCGTAGGGACCTCCCATATCAGGTTGAACTCGATCTCTTTATCTATTTATCTATCTTTTAACTTCAGATTTTGATATGTCATGTATTGTGGATTAAATGGACTTGCATCCACTGGTCAATATAAGTTGTAACTGAGCTTGCACCCATTTGCAACTTGTCTTGGTGTTTCACCCAAGGGATGGATTGGCAGATACATGATGCACAATGAACAGTAGTTGATCGGCTCAAATTCTTTTCTTGGTTTTGATTTGAGATATGTCCACTTCAAATCGAAAGTCTTTCAAGACTTTTATAGTTCGACGTGGCAAGAGCTTTTCTAAAGAGAATGTAATATAAAGGTAAGCTACTGTTCTTTTCTTTTTGTGGGGTTAAAGCATGTAATAGCAACTTGTCATCTTTATATATTGGTAGGGTGTGACATAGATGTTCTTTATAAAATGCATGACTGGTCACCCGCCTGGAGGTGCACATGCATGGGCGGCAAAGTCAAAACGCGTGGTACGTACGTGAAAAATAGTGGAAAATTAAAGAATAATCTCAAATAAAGGCTCAATGCTCCACGAGAAAGAAAGCAGAATCAACATCAGCAGCTACGCAAGACGCAAGAAGGAACAGCAAGAAAAATAGTAGTAGCTTTCGTTAGCAATACGAAAGATAGCAGCAAACACGCACCAACAGCAGCAGCAAAAATAACAAAGTCAGCAGAAGCAACAAATTATGAGAAACAAGAACCACTGTAGCAGCAACAAAACTAGCTAGGCCACAAGAAATTCAATGGAATATGACTACAAGAAGTATATCAATCATTATAAAATGAGAAAAATCTAAAGTACGGCCTACGGCATGCTCTTCGCTTTAAATCGGGGTGTGTACTTTGTCGTTGTGGATATTCGTAGGATCAAGAAGAAGACTACTGAAATCTTCTTCATTGTTTCCTCACTCCAAACGTCTTAGGGATCCGATGGTGATAGCCCTTATGAGAAGTCTAACATGAGAGAGAGAGAGAGAGAGAGAGAGAGAACAGGGTGCAAGGATGAACCAATCACACTCGTGAGATGCGCACAAGAGAAATGTAAAGAGTCCATAGGACTCAAGAGACAACTTGTCTTCATCCAAAAGTTGCCAAAACAACCTTTGGTACCCCACGTGGGAAACCCACCAATGGTAACTACTATTGGTTAACATCACCACTTGCACACAAAGGGCATAATAAAAATGTCAGTTGCTCACTAAGAGCAATTCATCTCTAGAAACTTGCTTCACAATCTTTCATATGGAGAATGGAGTGAGCGACCTTATGAGAGTCAATACAGATGAGTAGTGACCTATTAAGTTATCACCAAAACTAACAAATCACAATACTCTAAAGAAATCTCATAGTACCCTAGATATCTTCAATATTCACCAGCTTTGACATCCTGGATCTCTTAAAAAACTAGCGACATCAAAACTCGAATGTTTTGTACTCATGACTTTATCGTCACTAAGTCAACAGAGCCCCTCGAGGTATGAGCCACAAAACATGGTGCAATATTTAGATATCTTTCCTGAGTTCTTATGTCAATTCAATTAGTCTTGACCGCTTTCCTAGTCATATCCCACCGGACTGTATCTACCATACCCCTAAGGAGCATGCTAAAGTTGCAACATTAAGCTTCCTTTTTATGACATAGATCTTAAGTTCTAAGGGTATAGATGGATAATTAAATTATGATCCAAGAGCTCGCACAATGATGAAGCAGAGATCCCATTCATCATTCTCTAAACGATCGTCTCATGCACATGTGGTATGGGACTCATGCTACAGTGTTCTTCCATCAATATGGGCATGTCACATATAACATAATAAAAACACTGTACGGTTCTTAGTCTAGCCACTCCCACTGCGGCTAACCTGAGTCTCATGACGTCTTATCATAAAACTCGCATCCGACTTAATAGAGGCTTCACGAATTTGATTCTCATATTCTGTTATCGATCCAGAGGGATCTCATCTTAATACAGTTTAAGGTGATAATAAAAAGAAAAAATATCTTGCTTACTCTCATAGCGCCATAGATATAAATTATCTCATCTTGCTCTCTTTCTTAGCGCCAAGCCAAATGACCTGTGTGAGAGGGTCCATTCTGAGCCTGGTGACACTTTTCTTGATGTGTAAAGTATTCCAACCATAGACACACATAAGGAAGGAAATCATAATAAATTAATTGTCAATGAATAATTGTGTACATTACAATTTATACAATCCCATAGTTCTAATATGGGTTACCAATGCCTCCCTCGGGATCTGTTTAGTTAATGGATCTGCTAACATATGACCTGTTGAAATGTGTCGGAGAACCACTAACTTCTTTGCAACTAAATCCCGAATGTAGTGATAACGAATGTCAATGTGCTTGGTTCGTCCATGGTAATTTGGGTCCTTAGCATAGGCGAAGGCCGATGTGCTATCAACATACAACACCACCACCTCCTTAGATAAATGTGTCATGGCCAACCATTGAAGGAAACTTTGCAACCAAACAACCTCTTAACATGTAGCTGAACAAGCCACATATTCTGATTCCATGGTTGATAAAGTGATGCACGTTTGTTTCTTGCTACACCAAGAAATGGCCCCTCCACCTAACATAAACAAATAGCCTGAGGTGGATTTACGCTCATCTTTATCACCAGCCCAATCTACATCGCAGTAACCTCTCAATCTTAAGTCACCTCCTTTGTAGCATAAGACAAGGTCCGAAGTACCACAGAGATATTGAAAAATTCTCTTGATTGCTTTCTGTTAGGATCGAAGGGGTGGATGGATCAGATCTAGAAGGGGGGGTTGAATAGATCTAACACCAATTAATACGGAAGCTCAAGCAATTTAAAATTACTTCGAATCAGAGATCAATTCACCCAAACAATTCACTGATCTGAAGTGATTAGTGTGTGTGAGCAAATCGATTAGTAGTGTGAACGAAATCCCTATGCATGCATCTAGCGCAATACAAAGACAAACCACAATTCAAACCACTGCACAAAGGATTTTTTAGGTGGTTCGGAAATCACCTCCAGTGACTCCTACGTCCACCCCTCACACAGTGAGGCCACACTACTCAAAACCTTGAGTACAACTCACACCAGAGCACGACGACTCCAAACACCCTTGAGCACGACGACTCAAGAAACAACCGGAGCACGACGACTCCAAACCCTTTGAGTACGATGACTCAATGAAAACCCAGGAGATAGGTACGACGACCTACTCCACAAACCACTTATGAGTACGACGACTCACAAGCACTTGAGCACTACGGCTCCAAACCTTTGGAACACGAAGGATCCAAGTTCTGCTAGAACAAGCTTAGTTAGAGAATAGATCCTCTAGCCCGATCTATCTCAATACAAAGATAAAAATAGAACAAACATAATTAAGTGATCTGTGTAAAACACTTACACAGATCACACAATGAAAACCTGGATGAACACTCCAAGTAAATGAATGAAATAGATGTGACTTGGATGTTCCTTGATGAAGAAGACTTGCAAAAGCCTGGATTGAAGACGCTTGAAGGAATTCGTTGAAGATCTTCTTCAATCCACGATGCTCTGCTTTGATGGCATCTGAAATGCCAGAAGTTCTTCTTCTACTGCTCCTCTTCAGTTGGATCTGCTCCTTATCTCAGCACAGTAAGCTTCTCTCCAGAGATTCTCCTTGATTCCCACGTCCTTCCTCTTGAAAGGATGGTCTGCAACTTCTGGAGATGGAGCAAGATCTGGAAACCCCCTTTCAGCTGCCAAAAAGGTTCTCCAGGAAGTGTGTGGGCTCTCTTGCCTTTGGGGTACAAGGAGCATGGGTATTTATAGCCCCATAAGTCCATAAAGTGCCTTGGGGTGCATGGGCATAGAAACCTAGGTTAAATCCCCTAATTCCCAAGCAGCCACGTGTCCAGAGAAATTCACATTTTTGAGTTTAGAGTGTGTCGACACTAGTTTAGAGTGTGTCGACACTAGTTTAGAGTGTGTCGACACACTGTCCCATTTCTACAAAACTGTTCTTCTGGAAACTGAGACTAGTGTCAAAACTGCCTGAGACTAGTGTCGACACTGCCTGGGACTGTGTCGACACTGCCTGGGACTAGTGTCGACACTGCCTGGGACTAGTGTCGACACTGCCTAGGACTGTGTCGACACACTGTCCCAGCCAGGCAACTGGGTCTTCTGGAGACTGGGACTAGTGTCGACACTGCCTGGGACTAGTGTCGACACTGCCTGACAAAATTTGGATATTCCTAAAAATTTAACACATAAGCCATTAGTACAAGATATTATCATTAAAATATGAGATATTAATCATCAAAAACATGTTGTTTAAGTATTATTGTGATATGTATAAAATGTATAACATGTTCAACATGTCATCATCAAAATCACAATATGTCATCTTTGAAATCACAATATGTCACAATATGTCATCTTTGAAATCACAATATGTCATCATTAAAATCACAATATGTCATCTTTGAAATCACAATATGTCATCTTTGAAATCACAATATGTAATCATCAAAATCAAAGTATGAGTGATGTTCATTGGATATTATTAAAATACAACTTTTGGAAATTACAAAACACACTCAACCAACAATCTCTCCCTTTTTGATGATGACAAAACATATGCACAATCTCCCAATATCTTGACTCCCTTGACTACAATAACTCCCCCTTTGACCATTTTCCTTTAAAGAACTTTCTCCCCTTTGAACTTTCTCCCACTAGAGACCTTTCTCCCCTTAGAGACCTTTCTCCCCCTTTTTGACAACATCAAAAAGATAGATAAGAGAGAGAAACAAAGAATAGTAGGAGATCAAGAAATGAAATGTAGGAAATGAATGTTTAGAAATGATCAAAATAAGTGAGGCAAAGTGATATTGACATATGAGAGAAATTATTGTGTTTTTGTTATTGTGCAACAAAGTTTAATCACAAAGACACACTCAACACAAAGTATAGCAAAGTATAATGAACTGAATGTGGTTAAAATAATGAGGCAAATGTGAAATGAAGTGACCTATATGAGTGAGCAAAAATATTTAACAAGGATGTTAGGAGCTTTAAGTTTAACACAATGCAAAATAATAGGTCTAAACTCAGTAAACATGAACTTTATGAAGGTCTTAAGATTTTTCATCCTGTCAATTTGATTTTCTTACATTCTTAACAGGGAAAGAATACAAAAATAAATTAGTTAAATCTCACTTTTCAGTGCAAGAGATCACATTGATCAGATGCAAGATCTTCTGATTACTCAGTGGTTTAACTTTCATTATCTTATACAGAGTTGAAAACTTGTATTTTCACTTTTTGACGCGAAACAAATCACTTTTTAGGTGAAATGACCTGGTTACTCAGTGGTTCAAGAATTTGAATTGCTCTGTTTGTATCTTTCCAGATTGTTTATCATTTTCGTTTGATGTTTTGCAGGAATATGTTTGCTCTGACCAGAAAAGTCATGACTATGAATTTAGAAAAATTATTCTTAACAAGTGGTAAAAATAAAGCTTAAACATACACATGTGAAATATTAAAGCCACTCATGTGCCTATAATAGTGTTTTGCAAATCATTTTAAAAACATTCAGTATTAAGACTGTTTAACCTTGAAATGATAATGAAATTTTGAAATTAAACTAAATGCACAATGAGTTTAGTTTCAATGTTTTAATTCTCTCATAAGAAAATAGCACAATGACTAAAAAATTCTGATGATTTTGGGGTTCAAAATAGACAAGTCAGATCAAGGAATGCAACAATGACTTCCCCCTTTCATGTAACTCCCCCTCACAAGGTGAACATGAAGATTATAGGAGGAATATGAATGAAATGAAGTGAAAGCAGAATGAACATGAATGTTTTATTGAAAAATAGAAACTCCCCCTCAACAATTGCATATGAGGCTCTTGATACTTGGCGGAGACATACTCACACATAGTGAAAGAGTCCAGACAAGTCTGACCTATCTTTCTTCAATTCACCATTTGATATACCAAGAATGCTAATGCAATGTGAGAGTGAGGAATTCATTTGCAAGAACATTTGTCAATAAACTGAATGAGAGTTGTTGATAAATCAGATATGAAAGAATATTTCTCCAGCATTTCACTCAAAGATTCTTTTGACTCACTTCCCCATAAGATATGCATGATATGAAATGATCATTTAAGCAATTCAGATATGTTCATTCAAAGTAGTTTGCACAGAAAGAATATGAACATGATCAAGCATGCATTAATATGCAATTTATTGAAGGAGAAAAGTTTTTCAAAAACTCAAAATTGTTTCAAAGACTTAAAATAAAGTTTTTGAGATTTTCATTTTTCTTGATGACCTTTTATGCAGAAAAAAAAACTATTGATACTTGGCAGAGAGTTTTTCTCACGCATGGTGAGAGTTTCCAGACAAGCCTAACTTGTCCTTTCACATTTCACCATTTGATATACCACATAGTCACTACAAAAATGTCAATTATTCTTTAGTTCTAACATGAAATTTATTACATTTTCAAGAACATTTTTTTGCACTTTTTCAAATTTACTCCCCATTAATATGTGCATGGAATGAAAAAGCTACTAAGCAATTCACACATGATTATGCACACAGTTAGCTTTAAGCATAACATGACTTCTGGTACTTGGCAGAGAATTTTACTCACGCATAATGATAGCTTCCAAACAAGCGTAACTTGTTTTTCCACATGTCATCATTTGATATACCAATAAGTCAAAGTAGTTGATATGCACACAGAATCATGGGCACAATTAAGCAAGCATGATAACACAAACATGATTCTAATTGTTATGACACAAAGTTCATTGTTGGGAGTACCATTGAAACACATTTCTCATTTTTCAGATAAAAATTAATCATTCATGTCAATTCAGGCAATTCAAATTTGAAATGATAAAAAAGTTTTACTTGAAAGGACTTCAATTGCTTTTCAAAAATTTTACCTATGTTCTCCAATCATTTCTTGCCTTGCACAACCAATATTTTGAATCCATTTACAATGTATGGCTGCAAGACTCCTTAGCTTGATGATCAAACTAGTTTTGGGACCCACACTTGCTTGGGTTCTGCAATGAAGTCAATGTTAGAGTGCAACAAAGATTTCTGAATCCAAAATGCTTTTATTTTTTGCATAGATGCATTTCTTTCATTGATAGAACTATGAGAAGAATTAGTTTCAAATTTTCTTTTTCCCTTGCTCAATGCATCTATGTTTTCGTGAAGTTTTCTAATTTTTGGATTTTTAATATAAGCAGAAACAGAATGATTTTGTGCAACATTTCTATGCCTATACACATGGAATTTTTGAACATTTTCAGTATGAACATGATATTTATTCCTATATGTATGAACATATGTATTTGACTGGAATTTTTGAGCATGCACAACAAAATCATTTCTGTACCAACAGTCCTTAGAAGTATGACCAATTTTATAACAATGAAAGTATTGGACTGATTTGGCATGTTTATTGAAATTTTGATTTCTAATCCAGCAATGTTTGTCAAGATGACCAGGTTTATTATAGTTAAAGCAAATGAGAGCATTTCTTACCTGGTACTTACCTTGGCATGTATGCATTTGCTGGAATCTCCTTTTCATGTGAGTAGGCTTACCATGAGGAGAAGGAGGTACCTTTTGGTGGCTCTTGGCATGATGTGAATTTGGAACTTGCCTTGGAGCTTTTTGGACTGATGGAGGAAGTAGATGAATCTTCTTGACAGTAGTATTTTTATTTTTCTCCATCTGTTTCTGAACAAGAACTTTCACTAGTTTTTCATTAGAATTAGCAGTGTTCTTGTTCGCAGCAGCTTTAACAAATGTTATTGTGGTTTTCTTTTCATTTCTCTTAGTTTTCACAGAAGCAAGACTTGTGTTTGTAGTGTTCCTCAATTCATGTTGAAGCTTCTGTTTTTCAGCTTTTAATGCAACAACTTCTTTTTCTAAAATTTGAAGTTTATTTAGAATGACATCCAAACCATTTTTCATCTTGCTCTTTTCATTTTCAAGTTGAGCAATTTGTTTTTCCAAATCAGCAATTTTATTACTCATTTGCTACATTCATTGTCCAATGGTTTGCCATGCAATAAGCATTCAATCTTCTTTTTAGATGACAATTTTCTTCAACAAGTTGTTTGCATCTTTGAGTTATTTGATGATCATGAGCCATGTTGGAAATCTATTTGTTTAATTGATCATTGTTAGATTTGAAGTTTTCATTAAGATCAATCAATTCTTCTTTTTCATTTTCCAAATCAATGACTTTTGATTTCAATAGCTCATGGTTTTCTTTCAATCCATTCAGTTTATTTTCACAGATTTGAACTTCATCTTCCAAATTCTCTTTCTTAGAATTTAATTTTTCAACTTCATTTTTCAAATTCTCATTTTCTTCTTGACAATGTTTTAAAGCCTTTTTCAATTCTTTATTTTTAGTGTTCAGCTTCACATTAAGATTTTGTATCTTCTCACAAAATTCAATCAATTTAGCCTGAGACAATCCTTCATCTTCATCAGAATCAGAATTTGAATACTTAAATAGATTTGGAATTGATTTACTTGATCTTGTAGACCCATTTGAACTCTTTTGTTCTGAAGAGGATGCAGAATGCTCTGAGCTCTTAGAATTTTCAGTGAGAGCCACAACCTTCTGAATTGTTGATTTTCTGGATTCATTGAGGCTCTTCTTTGCCATCATGTACTTGTGAATTTCTTTTTGTGCTTCCACTGAAAAACTTGATGAAATAACAGGAAATTCATGTAGATTAAAGAGATTTGCCATTATATCAAAACTCAAGAGATTATTAGATCTAATCATAGTGAATCAATGTAACAAGGAATTAGATCTAGCAATTAACACAGAGATCAAACAGAAGCAATCAAATCAGATCAGTAACAGACATTAACTTCTCTGATACCAATTGTTATTTCATGTGTGATGTATTTCACATGTTCCAATTATTATGCATCAAAATCACAACTTGTCATCATTGAGTTATCTAGAACCTTAAAATGATCCTTTGAGTGATCTACTACATTTTTTTACAATCAACTCTCAACTATACTCTTCAAGACTACATAAATTCAAATCTCTTTCAAAGACTGAAGGATAATGTATGCATTGAATTTAAACATTTTTTTTTTCAACTAATGTGAGATAAATGGTTTCAATTTTATAAAATTCTCCTTACACTTAATATTCAACAGAGCAATGTCACAAATACTGAGAAACTACAAACCTTCACAATGAATGAAGTACTATGTATGTCATGAGGTATTTTTGCTATCTCTGTTCAAAGGGGTTCAAAATCAAGAATAATAAAAAAAATGCTCTATCTTTTTTATCGTGACTGAGTAACTGGAAATATTGGCGTCTAATAAACGTATATTTCCATGTAAAAGGTTGTCATTTGCCCCTTAAAACTAGATAATGAGTAAATCTCTAGTATCCAGAAACTATGGTGTGTAAAAAGTATTAGTTCTTGAGTGAACAAGATTTTTTTTTTTTTAAATAAAACACCTCTAATGGGTCGGCGACTAGGAGAGTGCACCCCCTCCCAGGGGGAGGAAGTGTTCTCACTCCACTAGGCGATCCATCAAAGGAAAAACATTATTCCAAAATAGAATCAAGGTACACCCGACTCCAAAAGAAAACACCACAGAAAGACCAATACAAAAACCGAATTTGAGGCCACAACTCCCATGGGACACCCGACTCCAACAATAATAACTGCCACCTCACAATAAGGCCCCAACTACGGATGACGGAAACTAGGAAACCCAGCTTTATCAACATTGAGTGCACCCCTGGATGTGGCAGGAAGACAACTAAAAGTGGAGAAAACATTGCTCGCCTCCTGAGAATAAGCATAGTTAGCCAGAGAGTCAGCAACCTGATTCCCCTCCCGATAAATATGCTGGATGTTCAGCTTAAGGATATTGATCATCTTACATATTCCCCTCCACCAAGGGAAAATGGACCAGTGCGGGCATGTCCCACTTTTGATCGCTCTAATAAGGATCGTTGAATCAGAATAGAGAGAAGTGATATTAAGACTTCGCTCAGCAGCCAAACGCAGACCATCATGCATCGCCCTTGCCTCAGCCAAAATGCTACTACCATTGCCATAAAAGAAAGCGAAGCCACAGATAAACTTGCCATGGCAGTCCCTGATGCAACCACCACCTCCACAAAGGCCCGGATTACCTTTGGAGGCACCATCAACATTGAGGCTGAAATTGATTACTGGGGGAATCCATTTTACCAGGATAGGAGCTTTGATATCGACCATCGGCTTGATGCTAAAATACTTTAGCGAAACAGCTTGGTTGGTAGAGATGGGATGAGAGAACTTAATAGCACCGACTATCCTGTGCACATTAAACATAATGGAACGTTTGATATCATCAACCGTTCTGAGGACACCTTCCATTCTAGCAGTGCAACGAAATTTCTAGATTTCCCAAAGCATAAGCAAACTGGTAGCTAGACCAAAGAAATGATAAGCAGAGTTCATATTAGATGTAGCGATGATGCTCCATTTGATAGAGTGAACAAGATTTACTACATTTGATAGTTTGATTAAAAACACAAAATTATCCAAGGAGAATTGCTTAAAATAACCATCTTTGTCTATCATCAATTTGTTTTAAAAGTGTTTATCTTCATCACACTTGATTTCAATCTAAAAAGATATTTTCATTTCTTTGGATTTGGAAAGTATGGTCGTTCGTATTGATTGTTGGATGTCATATATCCCTCAAACTATCATTTTACTGGTTCAAGTCATTTTATGAATATATCCTGCTAGTTGTTGAGTAAATCTTCAAGTTTGTTACATTTTTGCAAGAATTATGACAACTGAATTCTTTGGACTCTTAAAAATCCTTGAAAAGCTAATTCCATCCATCTTTAATCATATTAAAGATATCCCAAATCTCACAAATTTTTCCCATGCTCAAATACTCAAAGTTTCTTCAGGCTAGGTCGAGACTTCCTCCATCTACTGTCGACACAATCCAGTCTAGGTCGACACTAACCTCTTCTAGTGTCGACACATACCCCTGTCTGGGCGATTCAGGTCTTGGGCGCCGTTAGGGTCTTCTTGTTCCTACGGGGCATTGCACCTCCAAAACCCCTTATATATGCAAGGTCGACCCCATGGCCGCCTTCCACCTTTGAAAATGGCAGCCACTCCACCTTCTTCCCTCCTCCAACCCATCTTTGTCCTTCTTCCCTTCATTCCTTCTTCTCCATCCTCTGCTCTTCCACTCCCTCTTGCTTTCATGGCCCCCAAGCAAGTCCCTTGCCGTGGAGCAAGGTCCAGGGCAACCGCCAGGCCCATCTCTGTGGAAGCACAACCGCCAATCGAGAGGAGAAGCAAACGTCGGTTTGACCCTGCTGAGCAGCCAGGGCCTTCATCTGCATCTCCCACTCCATCCAAAAGAGGTAGGGCACCCTCTTCCGTTAGAGGCAGGGGGTCTACAAACCCTAGACGGAGAATTTTGGTTTCTTCTCCTGAAGCTTCTGAGGAATCGTCCTCTTCATCTTCTGGGTCTTCCCAGCCTCCTGAGGCTACCCCTTCCAAGTCAGTCAGTGAAGGGAAAACTATCCTGAAACCTAGGGCTGTAGACTTGGCAGATAATGAGTTGGTTGCTGCTTTTTCAGAAATTCTAGAATTCTTCAATTTTCAGTCTTGGCTGCCTTTCATATCACAGTTTAGAACAATTTACCCCAGACTTGTCCAAGAGTTCTATTTGAATTTGGAATGCACTGATGAGGGGTACAAGTCTGAGGTTAGAGGTGTTGCGATAGACATGCCCATTGCATTGGCTGCAACTCTATTCAAAGCTCCTGCTGAAGGCACAGATTATCATAATTTCGAATTTGATCTCCATGAAGCCTACTCTATTTTGACTGGTCTTCCATCTGATGAGTCTGACCCTAGACAAACCCATGTCACAAAGTTCAACACAAACACCTTTCCACCGGTGTTGAGAATTATTCACCACATCCTCACCACCATCATCACACCCCAGGGTGGTGGCAGGGATCGACTCACGACATTCAGAGATTTGTGATTTATTGCATGAAGAAGAACCTCAAGATCAACATCCATGTGATTATGTACCAGATAATCTCTGAGACCACTAGGAAAGATCTCCATACATCTCTTCCATATGCAGCTCATCTCACACCCGTTTTTGAGCACTTTGGTGTGTCTCTTGAAAATGAGAAGTCTCAGTCAATCCCCAAGTCTAACATATATTACTTCAAGCATTTACAAAAATTCATGGGATTCAGGCTTGAGGGTGACCAAGTAAGAAGAGGGCCAGTTGTTGAGGCACCAGTAGCACTTGAGGACCAGCCTCCAGTTCATGAGGACCAGCCTCAAATTCGTGAGGACCAACCTCTTGCTCCTGAGGATCAGCCTCCAGTTGGAAATGACAGCCAATTACCTCAGGATGCATCTCTCACTCCTCCATTTCAAACCTCTTCACCTATTCATCATTCAATGGATTTTTCACAAGCTCAAGCTCCAGCTCAAACTTCTTCTGCCTTTGGTGGACCTTCTGTTCCACCAGAGCTTTATTCATTTCTGAATGACAAGTTTCATGGCTTCACTACTTCCATCCAGCAAATGTCAGAGAGTTTTGACTTGAAGGTACAAAGGTTAGAGAATACCATGAATGCTCAGTTCATAAAGCAGAAAGAAGCATCAGACCATGCCACTCAAAGGTTCAATAGACTGATTGGAACCTTGGCTGATGCATCCATTGAGCTGAAGGAGCATCAAGCGACTTTGGAAAAAGTTCTTGAGGGAATTTTGGAAAATTCCCAGACATCCTTGTTCAACAGCCAAGAAGTAGTTAATCAGATTTTGTCTTTTTCTCATCTAGTAAATGATTTAGAAAGCATGAAAAATCTATCTGCTCACATTGATAGTGAGATGTCTGCCCTCAAGAAGGAGTTAAAGAACATCAACAAGCATGGACCTGGTAGTTCCTCTTCTAGTGTTCAGCCATCTTCAGTTGACTTGTCTGCCATTGAGTACACTATGAGTACACTATGTCTGACAATAGTCAAAGGCTAGAAGAGATTGTTCATACACGGCTTTCAACCATGCAGAAGCAGCTCAACTCCAACCTTCATGCCATGGAGTCAAGACTTAAGTCAATAGAATCCATTCTCCTTCCCATTCCTCCTCCTCCTCCTACTTAATGTACTTTCTTTTGATGATGTCAAAGGGGGAGAAGATAGCAAGAAAGAAAGAAAGTCTTTTGGAATGTTTCTTGTTTTTGGAATGTTTCTTGTTTTGAAAGATTGTAATGAACACATATTTGTAAATGAAAAGTGACACTTGTTGGGATTAAGTGTGAATGTAATTCAACTCTCCTCATATTTTGATGATGACAAGTGGTGATTTTAGTGCATGACAATTGAAACATGTTAAATGCATCACCCATAGAACAACAATACTCAAAGAGCATGTTCCTAAACACATTTATTATTCATATACATGATAATTCAATTAACTAATGATTTATGTGTTTATTTTCTCAGGGACAAACATTTCTTGCAAAGGTAGTGTCGACACAACCATCACTGGTGTCGACACAATGGCTCAGAGCAAAGGCAGAAATGTGAAGAAAAGAACCTTTAGTGTCGACACTACTCAATCTCAGGTCGACACTAGTGAGCCTTCCCAGAAGGCCTATTTTTCAGCTGACTACGGCAGGTTGACACTAAACAATCTCAGGTCGACATTAGAGCCTTCTCCCAGGGAATCATTTGGCTAGTCTGGGACAGTGTGTCGACACTACTCAAGGGCAGGTCGACACACTCTGGAAAGTTTGGAACTTAAACTTCCTCCTGGACACATGGCACCCTAGGGAATTGTTGGGTTAGCCTTGGATCGTGTGCCCACGACCCCCAAGGGTACACTTGGACTATTAGGGGTATAAATACCCTCCTATTGGCTATCCAACATACAAGAACCTTTTCAGAGCCTCCCAGAAATCCGGTTGGTAGCTAGAAGAGTTCTCCTCCCTGTTCTTGTCTTCCTGGTGCTTCCTCAAGTCAAATTCTCATCTGTTCAAGCATGAGAAGTGGGAATTGATCGTTGAAGAAGCAATTGGATCACCTCAAGGAAGCAGATCAAGTAGAAGCCGACTCTTGTGAAGAATTCAAGGAAGATCCTGAAGATCAGATTGCAGAGCATCGCCCAAGAACTTCCAAGGATCAAAGCTCTTCACAATTCGACCTTCTATAAGGGAGTACATCTGAAGAGAAAAATTCATCGATACAATTCTCATTTTGTTTTTCTCTTCTGAGTGATTCTGAGATTGTGCATGGGTTGTTGCATAAGTCTCATGAATTAACTCTTGTTAGACTAGATCTATTGCTAGAGGATCTGAGTCTTGTCTGCCTTTCTAGCAAGTTGTTTGTGAGCCGTCGTGCTCAGTGGTTTTTGAGTCGTCGTACTCAAGTTGCAGTTGAGCAGTCTTGCTCAGGTTCTAGAGTAGTCTTACTCTAGAGGTCGTGTGAGTTGTAAACTCAGGTTGTTGGAGTTGTCAGGCTCCAGTGGGTGTGGTGTACCCAGGTTGATTAGTGGATCCTCACTGTGTGAGGGTGGATGTAGGAATCACATGGTGTGATTTCCGAACCACCTAAAAATCTCTATGCATTGGTCTAATTGTGGTTTGAATTTACCTTTCGTTAGATGCATGCATAGGATCGTTTAAAGTCATCTAATCAACTTGTTCACACACTCTGATTGCACAACTCACTTAATCACTCTTCAGATCTGTGTAATCTGTCTTCAATTTATCTCTGATTCAAAAATTTATCAAAATTGGTTAAGCTTCCGCATTAGTTGGTATAGATCTATTCAACCCCCCCTTCTAGATCTTATCCACATCATTTCTCGATCCTTCAACACTTGTTTGGTTGAAAAGAAACACTTTTGTCTTGAATGTGATTGACATTTTTGAATGAATGTCAATGAATGTGAATGAATGGAAGATTGTCAAGCTGCTTGGCCATTTGTGACAAGAGTTCATTATTAGTAACATTGTGCTTCTTGTGTGTGCAAAATTTCAAATGTTACTAAAATATGTTCAATGGTTTTTGACAATAGTGAATAAAAAGAATTGAAATATAGCTCATTGTCAATCAGTGTTTTTCAAATTGAGTGTTGAATAAACAAAAATTTTAAAATCACATTTCATCGAAACTTCAAGTTTTCATATGAATTTAATGTTGCCATCATCAAAAAGGGGGAGATTGTTGGGTTGAGTGTAAATATAATTCATTTCCCCTCATATTAATCATCAAAAACATGTTGTTTAAGTATTATTGTGATATGTATAAAATGTATAACATGTCCAACATGTCATCATCAAAATCATAATATGTCATCTTTGAAATCACAATATGTCATCATTGAAATCACAATATTTCATCTTTGAAATCACAATATGTCATCATTAAAATCACAATATGTCATCTTTGAAATCACAATATGTCATCTTTGAAATCACAATATGTCATCATCAAAATCAAAGTATGAGTGATGTTCATTATCATTAAAATACAACTTTAGGAAATTCAAAAACACACTCAACCCAACACTTTCCAGTGAACGAGACCAAGATTACTCTAATAACGACTAACAAGACCCACTGCAAAGCTAAAGTCTGGCCGTGTACATAACATGGGGTACATCAGGCTCCCTATTGCAGTGGCATATGACACTTTAGACATTTCATTCTTTTCCTTATCAGTTTGTGGACAATGACTGATACTTAAAACACAACTCTTATCCATTGGAGTATCAATGGGTTTGGAATAATTCATCCGGAATCACTCAAGAATTTTATTTATGTAAGTCGCATGTGGCAAACACTGAAGTTTATTCGAGCGATCTCTCGTGATTTTAATTCCTAGCATATATATTGCTACACATAGGTCCTTTATCCCAAAAATAGATGACAACCATTCTAGAGTGGCATTGATAGATTCCATGTCATTTCCAGCCAATAAAATGTCATCAACATATTATGACAAAATAAAGATCTTTTCCGCCGTATGCTTAACATACACACAGTGGTCTTCTACAATCATCTCAAAACCAAATGAGATAATTGTTTTATAAAATCTAAAATACCACTGTCTAGACGATTGTTTGAGGCCATAAATGGAACGTTTGAGATGGAAAACTTTGCGCTCTTGTCCCTTTTCCTCAAAACCTTCTGGTTGAACCATATAAATTTTTTCATCTAGTTTTCCATTGAGAAATGTTGTTTTAACGTCCATCTGAAAAAGTTCCAAGTCTAAATGTGCAACTATGGCTAGAATAAGGTGAACCGATGTAAATCTCACCATTGGGGAGAATGTCTCAACAAAATCTATACCCTCCTTTTAAGTATATCCCTTCGCCACAAGTCGTGCTTTATATTTGTCGATTGATCCATCCACCTTGTGTTTGACTTTGAAAATCCATTTGTTTCCAATAGCCTTACGCTCTGGAGGGTGATCGACAAGTTCCTAGACCTGATTCTTACTCATAGAGTCTATCTCATCTTGCATTGCTTCCTTCCACACTTTACTAGCATATGATGTTAATACTTCTTTAACAGATGTAGACTCATCTTCATCAGCAAGCTGGCACAAAAGAGCTTCCTCTTCGATCTCAAATCGACGATGAGGCATGTGTCCACGTTTTCTACAACATATCTGATCGTCTTGTTCTTCCATTGGTGTGCTCCGATTGGGAACATAACTCCCACTATCTTCATGATCATCTCTACTATCTCCAGCGGCTTCCCGGTTAGGAACTAATTCCCTCCCTTCGCTGGAAGATGGTAGGACATCATTAGGGTCATCCAACTCATGGAGATCAATACTCTTTCTAGTGTCTATGATACTAGGAAATTCTGATTCTAAGAAAACAACATATCGAACATCTTTTTTCTATCATTCCTCCATTTGGATGTTGTCTGTACATGACATAACCCTTAGAGCTTTTAGGACATCTTATAAAGATAAACTTTCTAGCTTTAGGGCCAAATTTTCCAAACTTGTGAGAAATGTCATGGACATATGCCGCTGAGCCACATGGGCATGGATTGTCTAAATTGGTTTTCACGTCGCCATAACTTATAAGGGGTGGAAGGAACTGACTATGAAGGTGTGCGGTTAAGGATGTAGGCCAGAGTCATTATAGCATTCCCCTAAAAAGATATTGGAAGGTTGGCATGTACCATCATCGACCTAACCATATCTAACAGTGTTCTATTCCGTCTTTCGGTAACACCATTTTGTTGCGGTGTATACGGAATGGTTAATTGTCTGTGTATTCCTTTTTCTTCACATGAAGTTTGAAACTCATTCGAAAGATATATTCATGTCCTTGATCTGTCTGAAGAACTTTTATGGTTTTTCCTAATTGATTCTCAACCCCTGCCAAGAAGTGTTTGAAACAATCTAATACTTCATAGCGGTGAGCGATCAGATAGACATCCATATCGTGAATAATCATCTATAAATGTGAGGAAATAGGAACCCCTTGATGGGTCTTCACACTCATGGGTCCGCAAATGTCGGAGTGGATCAATTGTAAGAGTTCGGTGGCTCTTTTAGCCTTTCCAAAAGGCTTGCAACATGCCTTACTGGACAAGCATGATTCACACACAAGAAGATTGACTTTAGCGAGTGAGCCTAGTAAGCCTTCTCAAGCTAACCTTGTCATTCTATCTTGTCTTATGTGTCCTAGCCGAGCATGCCAAATTTTAGAATCAAGGTTATTCTCAATATTTACCACATAAGACACAAGAAAATCATGATTATCTAAATCTAATTTAAACAAACCATCCATGAATAAAGCATAACCATATATAACATTGTTCAAACAAATGTCAACTTGGATGCTAGAAAAGGAAAGAGAGAAGCCTAATGATAATAATGATGAGACCGACAGTAGATTATGCTGAACTCTAGACTCATAGAGCACTTCATGGAGAGTTAAGACTTATCCAGTCTTTAACCTGAGTTGATACACACCAACTCCAAGGACTTCTTCACTGGATCCATTTCCCATATATACTCTTTGCGATCCCACTAAGATTCAGCGATAATCCATGAACCCTACTTGATCCCCTTGTTATGTTCTTGGTCACTCCTGAATCCACTATCTATTCAGGATTTGTTTGAGCAACTAGAATATGCGAAAAAACATGCACAGTTGGAGAGCAAAGAAATTTGAATATCTTTTTCGGCTTAGTGCATTCACGATCGAAATGTCCAAGTTGTCCACAATTATAGCATTTGGCCTTCATCTTATCTCTCTTTCCACCGCGCTTGCCTCTTTGGCATTTCGGTATTGCTCCGCCTTTGAAGTGGATGCAACATTCTGCCTCTTCCTCTTGAAATTCTTCTTTGGACCCTTCATGCCCTGTTGTCTGCCTCTTTAGGTGACAAGGACAGTGGCACACATAGCTTCCTCGTGCTCAACCTCTAACTCCACATGGTGAGAGATGTCAGAAAAATTCTTAATACTCTCATTATGAGTGAGGATTTGTTTCATGTGAGTCTAGGAGTCTGGTAAAGATTTTTTTACTACTTGCACCTGTTGGTTAACTGCCATCGACTCCCTTAGGGAATCGCTGCCACTATGCTGTTATAGGGCAGCATAGTGACATCGGGGCTGGCAACCCAACCCGCCGCAGGGGTAAAACCCTGTGCGAAGCCCCTCATGCCGACCACAACGTTGACGTGGTTCTTTGCGCTTCCGCCTTAAAGATTTGGCTACCGCCTTCACTACCAGCTCGAGCTTTTGGTGCAACGGTAAGGGGCTCGGTCCAACAAGTGGTATCAGAGCGAGGTTGCGGGTTCGATTCCCCCGGGTGCCACTGGGGGGGAGTTTGTTGGTTAACTGCCATCGACTCCCTTAGGGAATCGCTGCCACTATGCTGTTATGGGGCAGCATAGTGACATCAGGGCTGGCAACCCAACCCGCCGCAGGGGTAAAACCCTGTGTGAAGCCCCTCATGCCGACCACAGTGTTGACGTGGTGCTTTGCGCTTCCGCCTTAAAGATTTGGCTACCGCCTTCACTACCAGCTCGAGCTTTTGGTGCAACGATAAGGGGCTCGGTCCAACAGCACCTGCTGCTCATTGGTGAGATCGTAACCTGCAGACCATGCTTGACATCACCCTTAGATGCTCAGTCATATTTTGGTGGGGATCCTTTCAGAGGGTCTCAAATTTTAAAAATAGAGCCCTTAACCTCATGGTAGAGGTTCCTCCAAAAGTAAACTTCAACTGATCCCACATATCCTTGGCAGTCTTACACTTATCAAACTCGCCAATCTGATCATCCTGCATGCTGCTTAACAGTGTAAAGCGCGTGCTGCGATTTGTTGTTGAACCATGACTTGTAGGCCTCTTGATCTCTGTGGTGTTGAGTAGTGTTGCCTTTTTTCGGGCGGGGACAAGGAGGTAGTTATGTGATCAAGTAACTCTTGCTCATATAAGAGATATTGGATCTTTCAATGCCAAATGTCATAGTTAATGCCATCTAATTTATCCCCTTTCGTTAAGTCAACAATAACATTCTTGGTGGCCATCGTTGAATCACTACATAAAGATAATAATAAGAAGGTTAAGTTGACAATTCTACACATTAGTCTATTTGATCCAAAAATCTACCTATAATATTAAACATTCTCCGTATAATAAGATCGAAAGTAGACTGAGAGTCTTACGGTCATCTCCTATTTATATAAGAATGTTTAATATTTAATAGAGTAATTTTGATCAAATAATTTAAAGGGAGAGGTACTAACATCTCTCGATTAATAAGCATCTATATACTAAACATGAATATTCAAATAAAGAATTAGCAACAACTAATCATGTTCAAAACTCCATTTTAATAATGGATTCAACACATGGTTTTAAATGATCGGATCATACATTGACTGCTTGAATATAAAGTGCATGAGTAAACTTATAAGACCAAACTAATAAATTAATATAGTTTATTATATGGACTTAAATAAGACAATCTCATAAGTATGAAGCTTATAATGATTCGAAGGAACAATAAAATCATAGTTAAAATGGCGACAACATCATAATAGCAAAAGCCATTGTCTGGAGGTGGGTTGGAGTCATAGCACGACGCCGGGGAACATGTCGCATGTGACATTGGACTTGTCGTGCCACCAAATGTCATTATTGTGGCGACGAGGAATTGGGAAATCTTTCCTTGCTAGTCCACGTCCAATAATGCAGCTAGGTTGGGCTCGACCATGGGGTCCGCTCAACAACACCATACTAGCACGCGAACGTCTTTCAAGGCGGTCAAGATCACGATGCCGAGGGTCGACACTCGCATGCAGGTCTGTTCCATCAGAAAAGTTCATCTAGGTACACTATATATGTCAGACACCATGAAGTTGGCCTGCAAGAAGGATGTGCATGGGGGGACAAGTACCCATGCGCCTAGCAGCCTCCCAACGAGGGAGAAAGTCCATGTCATCACTTGGGCCTTCTCGCGAGGTCGGCCCCTCCTTGGCATGCCCTGCCTGCATTGGTCGCAGGCCAGATGGGAATACCTCACTTGGACGCTTGCGTCTGCGCCTGTGTGGGTGCTCGTGGCCACGTCTGCCTAGATGCCAGCGCCCATGCCCGCCAGCACCCCTGTCTGCATGCCTGCAAACCGCCAAACCAGTAGGCCTGCCTGTGTGGCCCGCATTGGCAAGAACACCCCCGTGTCTGCCTGTGCGGCCTACATGGGCAAGAACACTCTCGCACATACATGCCCGGGAACACCCCCTCACCTGCCTGCTTTGCCGTGAACTGCCTGGCCTGTAGGCCTGCGAACTGCGGCGCCTGCATCGCCGTGAACCTCCTGGCCTGCAGGCCCACAAACCGCCATGCCTTCATGCTCGTGAACCGCCCCCGCCTACATGCCCGCGTGGGCGTGGGGTCAGCTGCCCACTCATTTGCATGCATAGACATTGCGGGGATGAACCACTGCTCGTCTGCATGCGTGGGTGTGGCGGGGATGGCCTGCCTATGCGGTGTGCTCCAAGTTCCCCGTCGGATCGCCCTCATGAATGGTGCAAAGAAACATCGCCCTGACGTGGCGAAGGAGGGGCGTGCATTGCTACAACGTAATCCTTTGCAGTCATCAGTCGCCGAAATCCAATTGGCACCATAGACTCCTACGTGGGTGACGGGTTACTACCAACCACACTATTCCCATTATCGTCTGTGGAGATCTCCGTTGGTTCAAAATCATCTTTTGTTCATTACAGTAAATTCTTGCGTATGGAGATCATCCGACGACATCGTGGAGAGAGAAACATTGATACTCTGATACCAATGTTCGCTTTAGATTGGGGTGTGTACCATGTCGTTGTGAATACTCATAGGATCGATAAGAAGACTACTAGAGTCTTCTTCGTTGTTTCCTCACTCTAAATGCCTAAGGATCCGATGGTGATAGCCCTTGTGAGAAGTCTAACATGAGAGAGAGAGAGAGAAGAGAGAGAGAGAGTGTGCGTGTGTGCGTGCGTGCGTGCGTGCGTGCAGAGTGCAAGGATGCAGCAACTCCAATAGCAAAAAAAACCAAGTGTGTGCGTGCAAGGTGCAAGGATGCAGCAACTCCAATAGCAGAAAAACCACACTCGTGAGATGTGCACAGGAGGAATATAAAGAGTACATAGGACTCAGGAGACAACCGCATCTTCATCCAAAGGTTGCCAAACCTTTGGTGACCCACGTGGGATGGTAACTACCATTGGTTTACACACGCTAAATTGAACTTTGGGTCGAAGGAACTCATCTAATGATTCATCGCAATATTAGAAAAATGAAAAATTTGAAATGAAGAAATAGTTTGACAGAAAGTGCGTGAAAGGAAGTAGAAAATAGCAGATAATGAATTTTCTGTGATTAAATAGTTTATATCCATATGCCTGACGCTAAAAAATATAATGCTAATGTGAAAGCAGATTGCATAATTCTATATGTTCAACTACTTCTGCCATATCCCAGATTCAACTCTTCAATCTCCACTTCGATATCTCCTTTTATGCCTTAGTCTTGATGACCCTAAGAATGACCCTTTTTGCATCATGAGTCGTCCTTAATTCTCTCTCTCTCTCCCCGAAATCAAACTATTTTATGTATGCTATATTATTTTGCTGTTACCCATGGTTTTTTTTCTCTTCATCTTAAGCTATCATTTCCCTGCATATCTATTGATATAAATTGGGATAAGTCATTTGATATCATCTGTTTTTCTACATACATAAAGGGGAGAAATATAGATTATCAAAACTATATGCGTTATGGGAGTGTCATTCTATATACGTACGTTCTATAGGGGAGATAATCTATCATCTCTTACGGTTAATTTATGCCATTTGAAAATATTTTTTTAGTTAGAAGGCGTGAATCCACACCTTTTATTAATGAAATGAAGATAAAAGAGGTAGGCAAAAGCCATGTACAAAGGGAGGTAGTAGGCCGACCCTGGATAAAAGCTCTAGAACTCTGTAAATGACTGATCCCAGAAGAAGGTGCGCCAAAGAACACCTCTAGGACGAAGATTGGAGGGTCGCGAGCAACATTCAAAACCATTAACTTTTATATCTTTATCGGATGTCTTTGAAAATAATTTTACTCTTTTTCAGGTTTTGCGAGTTCTACAACCGAGATCCACCAAGCTTCAATATTTTCTTGCCGAATACGCAACATCAAGAGAAGTTGTCTAACGCTCAAGACTAGGAGACCGAACAAGTGATGTTGGCAAACAAATCCGAGCATACCCTTTACAAGTCAAGCGCGTTTTGAATTTTCGACGACCCAAATATGAACTCATAACAACATATATTCTATTAAATGTTAACTTGGTACTAATATAATCTATTTGCAATATCTATCATATATCTATTAACTGACCTTTATCTAAGTGTTTTGTCAATCACATAAAAAGGGGGAGATCAGTGTCCCATCTTTGTGTTTTAAGTGATTAACAAAATATTTGTTTGAGTGATTAACAAAACAATCATTTTTTATCAATATTGGTTATATTTTAATAATCAACAAACATTTATTCATATTTAGTTGTTGGGAAGATTGGGCATGATATGATCTAAGTATTTATAAATTTGTTTATTCATATGAGATTTTGTTGGTTGCGATTGTGTCCTACAAAGTTCTTTTATTTGTATGAATTCTTGCTATTATCACTCATTGCAACCCCAATTTTCTAATTAATAACTTTGTGTTTCTTCAAAAATATTAAAAAAACCATTTTCAAAAGTGGTTATCATATGTATTTTTATCTGTGCAATTTGGTTTTAATTGATATTTTGATGTGTCACATATAATCTTCATAAAAGTTATTGTATAGTTTCTCGATGATAACGAATATGTATCTTGATGACAATATTCTTCTTGTTTAGCAAAATTATCTGTCTCAAGAACATTAAATTATCATGGTTTATATCTACTATGTATCAAGCTGAAGACTAATTTTTTGAACACCAAACACAGTTGTGGTATTGATTATGACTCCTAAAAATCAATTTGGTGTGCCACTTGTAATCATGAGGATTGTGACCCTCAAAACACAGAAGAAAATTTCAGTATAGGATGAAGAAAATTACACTACAAGAATAATACAGTTTAGCTACGGAAATTTTTGTAGCTAAACCGTAGCTAATTTGCTGCTGATTAGCGACGAATAACATGTCGTCGCAAAATTGATAAATTAGCTACAGATTTGCGATGGAAATAATCTGTCCCTAATCCGTAGCTACTTAGCTACGACTCAGCTACAGAATCATTCCATAGCTCTACGGATCCGCTACGAAAACAATCCATAGCTAAAGTCGTAGCTAATTAACTATGGATCAGCGACCAAATCATTCCATAGTTAAATCCATAGTTAATTAGCTATGGATTAAGAATAAAATAATTTCGTCGCTAATCTGTAACTAATGCGCTACGGAGTTAGCTATGGAAAGTTTTTGTAGCTAATTAGATATATATATAAACATATATTGGTATATACTTATACATAGTTATATATATTTGTATAAAATGTTTAATTATGTACATAAGTATATACTTATAAGTACAAATTATATAAATGTACATACAAGTACATACTAAATAAAATTTTAGTATATAAGTATGTATAAGAATATATATTTATTTGTGTATACATAATGTATATATATATATATATATATATATATATATATATACATATAGTTTATAAGTATACAGATGTATGTATATATATTATGTATTATATATATATATTATAATATAATTATATACATGTATATAATATATAAATGTACATACATAATATATTTATTTATGTATATGTAACTATATACGTTAAAGTATATATGTAGTAGTGTGAGTATATATGTGCATAAATATATATACTTACAAGTATATATATAGTATATAAGTATATCCATGTATGTATATATTTATATAAATGTACATAGAAGTATATATATATTAATATATATATACACACACACACACATGTGTAGAAGTATATACTTAATTAATGTGCATATAAGTACATAAGTATAAGCTTGTTAGTATTATGTATAAGTATAATAGTATAAAGTATTATATATTTATATTAATATGTTGATATATAATATATAAAAATAAAGTAATACAAGTATAAAAATTATGCACATATTCATAATATGTATAGGTATAGCATTATATATATATATATATAATAGTGTAAGTATATGTATAAGTATATACTTCTATAACATGTATGTGTAAGTACATAAGTATTATATGTATAGAAGTATATGCTTATTTGAATGTGCATGCAGTAAGTATATGCTTATTAGTACTATGTATAAGTATAATAGTAAAAGTATGAAGTACTATATTTATACTAGTATTTTGATTATAACAATAATATATATATATATATATATATGTATATGTATAAATTTATAAGTAGATATATGTTATATATATGTAAATACATACTTATGTATACTTATATAGTTACACATACTTATATATTTAGAATGCTATATATGTTATGTATATTTAAATATATATATATACTTCTATATATATTTAATCTTTATTTTTTATATTTATAAATTAATATTAGTTAAATAAATATTAGCCATTAAAATTTTCTTTTACTAATGCAACTTTCAAATTTTAATATATAATATATAATATAAATAAAAATATATTTTAATAACATATAATATATGCAAAAGCCTGCTCCGCCCCCTTCCTCTTTTGCCTTTCCCCTTTTCTTTGGGGTTTTGTCTGCGCGGGAGGTTTCGCGCTTCACCTTTCCCTGGGGTTTCGCCGGTTTCGCCTGAACGGAGGAGGCGCGGGAGGTTCCGGGATTTCACCTGCACTTCCCCTTTTCTATTGAGTGGTTTCTCCAGTTTCGCCTGCGGGGAGGACGTGCAGAGGACTGCTGGGGTTTCGCCTGCACGGAGGAGGCGCGGGAGCTTTCGCCTGCACGGAGGACCACCTATGCGGAGGATATTGGGGTTTCGCCTGCGCGGAGGACGCCGCGAAGGACTTCGTCGCCCGGTGAAGTCGAGAGGGGCGTCGTCGGGCACGTCCGCCTTCAGGTATGTGGCCCCACTTGTCCCCTTCCTTTCTTTCGGTGTGTGGGCGCTCTGTCGAGGGCATGGTAGAAAGGGGGTATCAGAAGTATCTTGTTAGTACCGAAAGGGTAGGAGCCTGTCACCCATCAAACTCCTCAAAGGGGCGCCACATGGTTTGTCAGATCCTACAAATTCACCTCCCTTCATCTCCCTTTCCTTCTTAACTTTCTCTGTCAAGCCTGCTCCCGCCTTCAACTCCTACCTCAGCCCTCTCGAGTAGTCTCTCTGCGGAATACTCAGGAACACTCCTCCCGATCCTCCTCCTTTCTTGCCTCAGAACCATCAAATCTCACGGGCCATCTGTAGGCGCAGAGCTGAGGTGTTCGAGGTTGAAAACATGACCTTCCCGTCCCTTTTGTGCATCCGTGCTTAGTTCTTCCAGACGTGTTCTTGCTGTTCACTTGCTAGACGTGGGGTGCTCCTGTGTTCGGAGTTTCATACTGAAACGCCGTCCCTTTTGGCTATTGCCTGCTGGTGACAGTTTCAAATCATCACTGTTTGAATGATTTTTTTGAGGCTTCCATTCTTGCAAACTCTTATTACGGATTCAGACATCTTAGACACGAGCTCTGAATTCAAGCAGCATGGTTGTTCCGACTTCCGAGTTCTTCCCTGGTTCTTCTTGTGTGATTCATTAAATTTAAGTATTTATTAATTTTATTTTCACTCTGCCTATGTTTTTGTGGATTTCTGTATGAAGCAATAACAAGTTTACAATGCCCCACATTTCTTCTAAGAATTTTGATTCAAGTGTATATATGGACATTGAAATATGTAAATTACTGATTCGTTGTGGATTGCATCTACTAGAGAAGCCTCAGACATAGAGAGAGAGAGAGAGAAAAGAGAGAGAGAGAGAGAGAGAGGAGAGAGGGAGAGAGAGAGAGAGAGAGGTATGTGTGTGTGTTGTCTGGCAAGTGGTAGTGACAACATTAATATCCTTCGTCAGAAGATAGTATGTTTTTATTTTGTTAGTGTTCTTCAATTTTTGCTATTAGATGACAATGTGGTATGCTCACTATCCAATTGTTTTTTTTTTTTTTTTTAGTTTTGATGTCAGAAGATGTAGTATGTTTTTATTTTGTTAGGGTTCTTCAATTTTTGCTATCAGATGACGATGTGGTATGTTTTTATTTATTAGTATTTTATGTTTTTGGTTGTCAAATGATGATGTGGTATATTCTTGTTTGTTGGTGTCAAATTTTGTGTCATGAATTGGTATTAGTAAACCAGTTACCTATGTTTAGATGCTCGTTCATATGATGCATGTTATGTATTTTCATTGAATTTACAGGAAGAATGTCTGCAAATCGTGAGTGGATGTACCATAGGATAGTCGACAAAGAAATATCGAGGGAATTTAGAGATGGCGTTGATGGATTCATTGAATTTGCACTTCAAAATGTCAACACAGCAGACCCCGAAGGCCGTATTCGTTGCCCTTGTGCAGTATGTTAGAATAATCGCTTCCATGATCCATATGATGTGACTCATCATCTATATACAAGGGGCTTTGTTAGTGGTTATATGAACTGGACTGTGTATGGTGAACCATTCTGGAAAGTACAACAACAATAGGTGAGGAGGTTGAAGACAACCTTATGTTAATATGGTTTTTGATGCTGCTGGTCTTGGAGTTAATATGGGTATGAACTTCGATGCTACGGGAGTTGCCAATGAGGAAGCACCAAATGAATCAGCCAGTAGATTTTACAACTTACTCAGGGATGCTGATCATCCATTGTGGGATGGATGTGAGAGTCATACAGTTTTATCTGCAGTACTACAATTATTGAATCTAAAGTCTGAATATAACATGAGTGAATCTTGTTTTGATCGTATGTGCTCAAACATGAAGGGTATGTTGCCAAAAATAGAGAAGTTACCGGAAAATTTATATTGTGCAGGGCGGATGGTCAAAGAACTGGGACTGGGTTATGAAAGACTAGATGCATGTCCAAACCACTGCATGTTATATTATAAGGATGAGATTAATAGCAGATCATGTTCAATTTGTGGTCATCCTTGTTTTAAGCCAAAGAGAGGTGGGGCTGCTAGTATGAAGGCAAAAGAAGTTCCTTACAAGTCACTTCGCTACTTTCCCATTTCACCAAGACTGCAACGGCTATATATATCATCTAAGACCGCTAGACATATGAGGTGGCATGCAAACAAAGTTCACCGTGATGAAGATAAAATCATACATCCTGCAGATGCTGAAGCTTGGATCCATTTTGATCGTAATCACTTGAGTTTTGCAAAGGAGGTGAGAAATGTGAGACTTGGGCTTTGTATGGAAGGATTCAACCTATTTGGGAACAGAACAAGCCCTTACTCTATTGACGGTGGTTTGTAACCCGTACACCTTCCACCAAGTATGTGTATGAAGCATCCTCATCTTTTGTTGTCTTTACTCATTCCAGGGCCAAAGTCACGAAGCCAAAATTTGGACGTATATTTAAGGGTTGGTTGATGAATTGAAGATGTTGTGGAATGTAGGAGTCCTCACCTATGATGCTTATCAAAAATAAAATTCATATGAGGGCAGCTGTGATTTGGACGATCAGTACTTTTTGGCATATGATATGTTGTCTGGTTGGAGTACACATGGGAAGTTGGCATGTCCATACTGTATGGAGGATACAAAGTTGTTTAGATTGACTCATAGTAGGAAGCCATGCTGGTTTGATTGCCACCGTCATTTTTTACCCAATGACCATCCATTACGACGTCAAAGCAATGCATTACGAAAGGGCATAGTCGAGAGAGAGGATCTGCCTATACGATTGAGTGGCATCGAGATACAGAGACGACTGCAACACTTTCCAGATGGGGTGAAAGATGGACGAAGTTCTCAAATATTTTTTGGATTTGGAAAGGATCACAATTGGGTGAAGAAATCTATATTTTGGGAACTGTCGTACTGGTCAACACTATTAATTCGACACAATTTAGATGTCACGCATGTAGAGAAAAAGTGTTTTGACAATGTGTTTAATACTATTATGAATGTAAAAGGAAAATCAAAGGACACTGTGAAGGCTAGAATGGACTTACAATTGATTTGTAGAAGGGCAGAGTTGGAGCTACAAGAACTTAATGGCAAAGTGTTCAAACCAAGAGTAGCTTATGTCCTTGAAGCAGAGCAAATTAAGGAGATATGTCAGTGGTTGCAACATTTGAGATTCCCTGATGGATATGTATCAACATTGCTCGTTCTGTTAATGTAGATGATGGGCGATTGTATGGTATGAAGTGTTGAACCACTCTTTATTACCTTCATATTTTGGTGCTAACAAAATTTATGTGAATTTTTTGACACAAATATATGAAGTGATTAGATTGTTTCATCAATATTTATGATTATTTTAAGGCGCACTAAAATGCTAAATCGATGTTCATTCAATATACATCGATTTCTATTCAAAAGTGCCACATCGATTTCACTAACAACGGTTTCAATAGTTACACAATGATTTGATCGTGTAACGATTCGTTAAGTGAAACATCGATTTTATCGTGCAACGATTTGATAAGTGAGCGCAACGATTTGCCCTCACATCGATTTGCCTTCTATAACGATTCGTTAAGGCTCATAACGATTTGCTTGCATAACGATTTCATAAGTGAGAACAACGATTTGTGCTCATATCGATTTGGTTCTCATAACGATTCGTTAAGGCTCATAACGATTTGCTCGTATAACGATTTCATAAGTGAGAACAACGATTTGCTTTCATATCGATTTGGTTCTCATAACGATTCGTTAAGGCTCATAACGATTTGCTCGCATAACGATTTCATAAGTGAGAACAACGATTTGCTCTCATATCGATTTGGTTCTCATAATGATTTCATAAGTGAGAACAACAATTTGCTCTCACAATGATTTGGTTCTCACAACGATTCGATAAGTGCCATAATGATTTGCTTCTCACATCGATTTGTTAAGATTCATAACGATTTGTTAAGTCTTATAAGTATAACGATTTGATAAGTAACTTAAACATCGATTTGCTCTGAAGTGTTTTGGCGCTTAAATGAAAATTCAAATATCTTTGACAAAAAGGCTGCATGCATATCTCAGAGTCATGTCAGAAAAAGATATGAACTGCTATTTTTATCATGATAGCAGAAACACAGTAGCATGCACTGCTATCTTATAAACACTCTTTTATGCTAACACTCTCTTCTATGCTTACAGACCTCGAAGACCACCAGAGTCTGATTAAGACAAATGAAGAGAAGATCAGCAACGTCTAGAAGAGCTCCAACGGATCTAACTATTCAAAAGCCTCTATATAAAAGATGAAGCAAGGCTGAAGAAAGAAAGAGAGAGCCTTCCTGAATATCTTTGAAGGAGTGTACAACCAGTGAGGACCTCATCGCCACTACACTCAAAAGAAAAGAGAAAAGAGCCTGAGCCCAGAAGGAAGTGTTCAAGCATCTGAAGCATTCAAGCTTTCTTTTCTCTCTTCATCTCTCTGCACTCATTGTAATTTTTGGGGAGAGTTTTGTGACTGTGAGCTAGTTCTTAAGTGTTCATCTTGTAATAGCTCTCGGTCTGATCTTTCTTTTCTAAGAAAAATTTCTGTCCAGCTGTAGGACTGTATACAGTGTAGAACCTAGCTAGGGGTTTGTGTCTAGCAGAACCGCACTGGGGTTTGTACCAGGAGGTTTGCTTCTGAGCCTGTAAAAGAAGTGGGCTGCCTTCTTGCTCGGGAAAGAGAAGAAGACTAGTTGGGGTGTTGGGTGTTGTAGTGTCCTTGAGGGGGACTGTACCCTTGGTTAGTGAAATCCCAAGAGGTTGCTTAGGGACTGGACGTAGGACTTCAATGTGGGAAGAGCCGAACCAGGAGAAATCTCTTGTGTCATTTGTGTGATTGTTTATTTGCTTCCGCATTGCTACTCTTTATCACACTAAACTAACCAAACTTTCAAGTGATATTTTTCTGTATCTTAAGTTTGTATTTCAGATTTCAGAAAACATTTTCACCCCCCCTCTAGGTTATCGAGCTGCCAAGCTAGCTGGGCCAACATGAAGAGCCACGACTGTCACATATTCATGCAACGCTTGATTCCCATAGCATTCCGTGACATGCTTGACAAACCTATATGGGCTGCCTTGACTAAGCTAAGTCGATTCTTCAGAACATTGTGTGCATCATAAGTACTTGTGGATGAGGTGCAGAGTCTGGAGGAGTCTATGGCCAATACAATATGTCAGGTAGGGAAGATATTCCCACCAATATTTTTTGAGTCCATGGAACACTTAATAATACATTTACCCTACGAAGTTCGAGTTGGTGGTCCTGTGCAATATCGTTGGATGTATTCTTTTGAAAGGTATATATATCTATTGTATTTTTTATTACATATATCTTTCAGAGTAATTAATGTAATCTACTTTGATAGATGTATGTTTGATCTTAAGAAGAAGGTTCGAAATAAAGCGAGCATAGAGGGTTCAATTTGCGAGGCGTACATCTTAGAAGAGATCTCAAACTTTTCTTCCATGTATTTTGAGCCTCATATTCAAACTCGACATACTCGGCCACCTCGTAATGATTATGGGGGACAAGTTGGTGCAACGGATCAGTTGTCATATTTTGACATCCAGGACGTGCATTTGGTAGTCATACATCACGGTTTTGGATGATCGGGAGCAAGATGCCGTAGAGATATATGTCCTTTTAATTGTCCTGAGATAGAACCATACATTGAGTAAGTTCAATTAGTTGTTTATATATAGCTCAATTTTAATGTGAATTATTAATTTAAATAATTTGTAGACAATTTGATATAGAGATGCGACGACAATTTCCCAACCTTAATGATGCACAGTATGATAATGAACGTGAGAAGAATTTTCTACTTGGTTGAAGACATTGGTAAGCATGGTGGCAATTTGTATATTGTAAACCTTCTATAATATTATCTAAATTACTAACTCCTTTGTTATAGGTTCGAGAAGGTGATGTGTCTAACACATGAGTACGTGAATTAAGCTATGGTCTGACAAAGGTTGTACAATGTTACAGTGGTTATATGGTTAATGGTTATTGATTTCACACAAAAGATTATGGACTACATAAGTCGACCATGAACAGTGGGGTGTGCATGGAAGGTAGTACCTATGCTGAGAGTGAACTTGACTATTATGGAATCCTTGAGGAGGTATTGGAGATAACCTATCTAGGCATAGATAACACAGTCACATTATTTAAGTGCCATTGGTTTGATCCCACAACCATAGAAATAGATAAGATGTCTGGCATTGTAGATATAAAGCATAAGTCAAAGTTGGGAACATATGAGCCGTTTATAATGGCAGCACAAGCCCAACAAGTATATTTTATAGCATATCCCAATTCAAGAACAATAACCAGGTCTGAATTGTAGGCAGTTTGCAAGGTTAAACCTAGGTTGTATCTTGATTACGAGGTAGAAGAGGATCATAGACATTGCAATGATGAATTCTTCCAATTAGATGATATAGATGACTTCAGTCATGGTCACGGGGGTATGCATGAACTGCAAGATGATATTCGACTATGTAATGACACAGAAATGGAAGAAGTCGAGGTAAATGACATAATAAGTGAACTAGAAGTTTATCAACAAGAAGAGGAGGAAGAAGAGGAAGAAGAATTTCTAAGCAAAAGTACAACTGACGAGGATGATGATGAAAATGAATTGGATTTTTGTACATCTGAAAATGAGGATGAGATGGCCACTTCTGAGTAGTTGCCTTCTTGCACGTTGCTTCTTTTTATACAGTCAACTATTTTTTATGCAATCAATTTCTTTTTGTGTAATCAACTTCTTTTAGCACTTTACATTGTCTTAAATCAACAATTGAATTATTCAACATAATATGGTTCATGGACGTCGAGGTAGTCGAGGCATCTTAGGTACCAGGACAGGTACATGTATATGTTGTCTAGTTTATATTAACTTCTTAGTTAATTTAATGTAACATGTAATTTTAACCATTTTCTCTACAGGGTCTCAGACTGTTGGTCGAGGCAGTATAGGTAGAGGGACAGGTAGAAATATATGTTGTATACTTCTTCATTAATATAATGTAATAAACAATTGCAATTTTATTTATCGACAATTATAGGATCTCAGTCCGATAATCAACCTCCACCACCACTTCCGCCTTCAGCACAACCTTCGCCTTCACCTTCACCTCCGGCTACAGTTGTGCCTTCAGGTAAACATTTTAGTTTTATTTATTGTAATTATCGATGTCTCCGGCTACAGTTGTGCCTTCAGGTAAACATTTTAATTTTATTTATTGTAATTATTGATGTGTAATAAAATCACTCACAGTATCCCAATCAGAGTCTCTACCTTCTCCTTCGCCTCCAGTTGTGCCTTCAGGTATGCATTTTAATTTTATTCATTGCAATTATAAATGTATAATCAAATCAATTGCAGGTGCCCAGCCTTTGCCTTCGCCTCCAACACAACCTTCATCTTCGCCTCCAGTTGTGCCTTCAGGTATATTAATTAACTATATTTGTTGCAAATATACATATCTAATCATATCACTTGCAAGATCCCATCCCCCTGTAGTTGACCATCCTGACCGTGGTCCCTCAGAGACTAATGGTAGACGATTGATTGCACTTATCTACAGTGATGGTAGACCGTAAGTATTTAGTTTAATTTATTCATTTCTATCTCATATATGTATTTGATTTTTTCTTATCAAAATGAAAAAATTCTATTATGCAGGATGAAGTTCGAGCCACAAGACGTGACTCGAAGCATTACAAAGGCATTACTTCAGTATCTCCCCGGGCCAATTGCACAATGGAAGGAGTACCCAAGGGAGGTCTTGGACAACTTATTCCATACATTTTTGGTAGAGTCTATTATGTGAAGTTATTATCATGTACTTTACTACTTTTTTTGAATGACATGATCTTTTGTAACATAACTTTGTTAAATTGTATATAGACTTCTCACCATTTTGCGACTGAGAGGGAGGTGGCAGATGCGAGAACTACATGGAACAAAATTGCTGCCAATCGGTTCACCGATTATCTTAATAAGCATAAGGCAGCAGCAAAGAAAGCATCTGGAAAATTTGATGATCCCCTAATGTGGAACGGCCGCGGCCCACCCGCTACCAGGAGAGATTACTGGGACGCCATATGTGACAAGTGGGCGACAGAGGACTTTCGACATCGCTCCAGGATTGCTACAGAAAATCGGACTAAAATGCCTGAAGCGACTTTGCATACTAGTGGCTCTATAAGTTTTGGGAGACAAAAGAGAAAAATGGTAAAACGTCATATGTTTAATCTTCATTATATTCATATTGTTTAAACTAATATTCTTGTTATATTTAAATTTGTAGGAGAGAGAGAAAGGCGGCCCTGTGTCTTACAAGGAGTTATTTGAGCATACACACGAAGAAAAAATACAGGTGATTTTATTTCAGAAAAGGAAAAAGAGGTGATGGTATGTATTTTTTTTCTGCAACTTATATATTGAACATTCTTCAATGTCCATGTATATTTTAGATTATTAATTAATTAAAATTTTAATATTTCCTAGGAGACGTATGCAAAACAGATGGTAGATAGACATGGCGGTGACTCCACTCAACATCCTGAGTTTGATGCCATGGCTTGGTTGGCCACAACTGGCCAACCCAAGAAAGTTCGAGTATTTGGATTTGGGAGCGGTTTAGATGCCGGTCGAGTCATCAGCTCTTCCCAGGACTCACATGGCTCCACTATCGCGACGACTTCACCTTATAGTAGCACACTACCCAGTGATCAAGTTCGTGAGGTCGTTTTTGATGTATTAATTAATTGGTTAGCACAGACCCTGGTCCCCACTTTACAAACTATGGGTGTTGGTCTTAGATCGCTTGCTAGTGTGGCTTCTTCTGGTGCTAGTCATGTATGTATATATTTAATTTTTCTTCATCTTATTATGATTATTACATGTTGTAATAACTATTGTTTTTAATTTTTGTTTATAGGTCCTCCTATTCGTGATCCTACTATTGAGGCTCATCAGGGCGAGAGGGCTGAGAGAGACGATGATGAGGATGAGGATCCTCGTATTCAGGATGACTAGGAGTGTGTTGTCATTGTCTTTTTATAATTTAGAAAACAATCTTACTTTTGTTGTGAACTTTCTAATGAGACATTAAATGTAAGTGTGGATTTATGTTTTTACTTGTGTGATATGTCTATGTGTGTGGCTGTATGATTCCATTGAATGAATGAGCAGGTTTACAGGTACTATTGAATGAATGAGCAAGTTTATTGATACTATTGAATGAATGAGCAGGTTTACAAGTACTTGTACAAAATTTATGGAAAGCCATTTTTCAAATTAAATTTTTTTTCCTGTGATTTTAGTTTAGCTACAGAATTGCTACGGAACTTGTTGTAGCTATGTCGTAGCTAATTAGCTACGGCTTAGCTACAAAAAATTCCGTTGATTAGTTGTAACATTTTTGTAGCTAATCCGTAGCTAATTAGCTGCGGAATAGCTATGGATAATTCAACATTTAATCTGTCGCTAAATTTAACTATGGATTAACTATGGAATTATACGTAGCTAATCTGTAGCTAATTAGCTACGGATTAGCTAAAGCAATATCTATAGCTAATCCATGGCAAATTAGCTATGGATTGGCTAGAAAAATGGGCTGCCGTGAATTAGCAGCCAGAAATTAGCTACAGACACAATCTATAGCTATTCCCTAATCGGTAGCTAAATCGGTTAACTACAGATTAGCTACGGAATAGCTACGATTTGTGTCTATAGCTAAACTGTATTATTCTTGTAGTGAATGGATGTCATCGCCACCTAGCATGTTGCCGAAAAATAAACAAAAGTAGAAGGATAACTTGCTAGGAAATGGGAAGAGAAAAGACCACTTACTGGTGTTACGATCGGGAAGCCCATCGCGATAAGGAGAATGTCGCGACCGCACGATCGGTTTCGATCTTGATGTCGCAACCAGGGAAGTCGATGCCTTCTCAGCAGCAATGCAGGAGTGTGAGTGGACCTCCTTCCCTTCCTTCGGCCGGCCATAGGAGGAGAGTTTCTCATCTACTCTTCTTGGTAGACCTGCCAAACAAAGAAACAAACAAAGAAAACCCTATTAGACAACTTTTTAGTGAAGTATCTACACAACGTAAAAGAGAAAAGGGGAAGAACAGAGAGAACGAACCTGGGGTGTTTGAAAACCCCTAGGGTTGTGGAAAATGTAGGTATGTGATTTTTGCAACTATCTAAAAGAAATAAACAAAATGCATGGAAGAAAATGAGAGAGAAAAGAAGGAAGAAGAGCCCCAAATGGTTGATTCCTTGGCCGAGAATATGATCCTCAGGTCGTGCAATAGCCCTTGTGGACGTGAAAGAGTCACCTCTTGGCCACCACACTCTAGATGTGGAAGAAAATGAGATGATTTGATGAGGGAAATGAGAGGAAGAGGAGGGAAAATGGGAGAGCTACGAGCTAAGAGGAGGTTCTGGAGTGATTTGGACAGCACTTCGTGGTAGTTTTGGAGTCTTACCTTGTTCAGAAGAGGGTGTGTTGATTTTATAGAGAGGAGAGAGAGTACCTCGTCCATAAGGGATAATGGCCCATAAAAATGAGAAAAACTCAAGTAAATCCACATGGGAAGAGTCCTAGGAGAGTTCTAGTGGAGGATAGAACCTCAATCTGTGGCTGGGGACGTTTCAAGGTTGTTGGAGATGAAGATGGAGGCCTGTTAGGATAGAAGAGAGGTGGTTGGTGAGTCATCCCATGCAGAAGCATGTCGCGACGAATTGTGGGGGTGCGACAAGGACTATCGCGACAACCATGATGGTTACGACTATGAAGACATGTGAATGGATATGCATGGACTATCACGAAGGCCAGGTTGAGCACGTCAAGGATCATCAATCGATTCAAATGGGCATCAATCGATCAAACATGCATCAATCGATACTAACGTGATGCTACGGTCCGTCGCGTTAATGTTAGTCATCAATCGATAGCCATTGTAGCACCCCGAAAATTCAGAAATTAAAAAATCAGAAATAAATTGAAAATGATAATTTTAATATTATCAAAATAGTAAAAATGTACGTGCCACTACCTTATGTACGAAAACACTACGAAAAATTTCGTAAAAATCATAGTTCAACCCTAAATAATAATCCCTAATGACCCATGAAGAAATTTGTGTAAAGGAAAATCTGATTGGCCGAGTTTATGGTGGGTTGAGACCGATTATCATAATTAGGGAATAAGTCAGAAAATTATTTTCACGTGTACCTAAGTGAGTCCAAAAATAAAATAAAGATCATGGATGGACTCTAAACAATGGGTATTGAAAACCCAATGAAATAATTGGACCAAAGGATGTCTTTTGTCCCACATATAAATTCAAGTGAGAAAATATCATGAAATTCATAACCCTAATTGAGTAGAAAATAGGAGGTAACTAGGGCAAAATCAAAGGCAATTAGATTAACATAGCAACCCAAATTTGTGCCTAACCATACTAGGATGTTTTGTAATAGCTCTCACACTCTAATTGGGATGGGAATCCTCAAACTTAGAAAGGGATTAACCAAAACTCGGAATTCCCCTTTCCTAGACAAATTAGAACTACTAAACAACCCTAAACACATAAATACTCTTCCTAAGACCCTTGGGGATGAGTTTACCATTAGCTGGGGTCGTGAGGAGGACTGCTAGAGCACCAGAGGAGGAGGAGATCGCCTAACGGAGCCATCTTCCCCGACAGTTGTTCTGCATCGACTTGTAGAAGACCTTGCTTAGCATCAATCAAAGGTAGGTGATCTCGGGCTCAAACATAACATGGCATATACCATATGAAATATCTTCAAGTCTACTTTCATTTGCCCCTATTTTGTCCAATTTTCATTGGCTATGTTAAGAGTATTAAGCGTTTTCCATCGTCGCGCAGTTTTAGGGTGCTTCCTGTTAACTTCATGATTCACGCATCCCTAGGTTTTGTTGTTGTTATTGTTTTTAGGTGAAAACAAAGCCATAGGGTTCTTCCTATCCAAGTTTCCAACAAGTTTCATGTTGAGCATTTCATCTAAAAACCATTAGAACCTTGAGTTTCGAGCCAAAACACGAGATCGTGCAACCCAGTCCACGATCTGTGTCACGCCCCGACGCGGAATATCGGAGCGCGAAGGCAGTTGCAAGTGAACGGGTATAGAGCGAACACTAGACATCAAACCATTGCACAATGAATAATACTAAAGCAAATTCTTTTCATTAATACATTCCGATGCCTAGTTACAACCACTAATATCAGAGCCAATCTATGAGGCCCAATTACATTGGAAGAAAGTAAAAGACTAAACTTCCAACCTAACTACTACAACGCTAAATATAGCAATAGGACGCTAGGGTACTCAAGACATCACTCCAGGTCGTTCCCGTCCTCTTGAGTGTATGGTTCATCCTCGGTCTCACCTGAAAACACAACGACAAATAACGCAGGGTGAGCGATAACGCCCAGTAGGACTTAAATCTCAGGATCAAGCATGCTTTAAGTGTTTAATGTCTTGTAAAGCAGGATAACTAGAGAGAGTAACGAGAAACATATAGAAAGTACTAGTACACGATAACGAGAAACAATAGCACAATGCACGAGAGGATAGCACGACAAGTGTTGATATCGGATTGGCCGTATAACAAAATAACAAGTAAAGTTGCACAATAGTGCACAAGTCACGATAGCAAGTGTTGGTCGATATTCTTTCAACCACGAGATTCAAGTAAACCAATAATTGACTATTTGAGTAATTGATTGCCATAGATCAAATCTTGCGTGTTCATGCGTAGGTGTATGCCATCACCCAGATCATTAGACCCCCGCGAGTTATAGCCTTTCAGGTGCTCCTCCCAAGGACCAGACTGGGCCCTTATAATATTGCCTAGCATAGTCATGTTTTTATCGTAGACAATCAATCATTTAATTGGCCAAATAGAGAGTACCAAGAAATAGAGGAGATCGCTAGATGAATAGATGAGATAGTAGAGTGAACGTGAATAGATGAGCGAGTCGAGTATAGAAGAGAGCTAGTGGACATTGCACGTAAAGCGACGAGTAAACAGGCGATAGTAACAGTTCCACAACACTCGCACGTCGTATTGGCAGTCAGGTGGAATTCACGATCTTTCCGCTGGCCATGTTATGCACAAGTCCAGAGGTCCGACGTGATTCAAGGTAAGAGCGAACTTCTAATAGCCGTTTGGATCATATCGATCCCTAAAAGTGTAATGGGTGATAGGGTACAACCGGCTCGTCGACCATGTGGGAATCCATGATCAGAGGAGACTTACGGAGGCCTTGTGCAAGGGTTCACTAGTCGGGCGAAAGGAATATCCGACGGAGAGTTCACCACAAGCCAAGTAAAGTGTGTTTATAAAACAGGTGCTCGACGTTCTAGAGGAATTCTAGGACAGTGGAGTGTCGATATCGGAATATAAAGAACGCAAGAAACGATTACAAGTCCTTTAAATTAGGGCAATTAATGTACTTTATTTAAATAAATTACTAGGTACATTATGAGATATTTTCTGCAAGATTTCATCCATAAATGGATGGTTTATGTGTGTGCAAGTGCAAGAGAAATCATAGATAGAAATAAGTCGTGAAGATGTATTTAAAATTATTCAATATTGCTCCATTTTTAGGCAAGGTTTTGACCGGGGGTATAACTGCAAAAAGGCATAAGGATTCTTAGAAAGTGACAGAAATATTTTTATGGGTTTTTCACCAAAATTCCTGTGAAGGCGACATAGGCCAGTGAGGATCGCGACAGGGGTATGATGGAATGCGACAGGGTCCTGTACGGGTCGCGACAGAGCTTACAGATCGGGTACTGGGAACGCGACGGTGCACTTGTCGCCTTCTTGATCGTGACAGGTAGGCTGTCGCAATCAGAGCCCAGAAAGTGACATGTCGAGGCGTCGCCTTCTGGTTGTCTGCGCCTGACTCTGACAGGAGTCAGAGTAGACATTGGATTGCGGACCAGGGATATCAATTCTTGATATAGGGTTGTTCAGAAAATCATAACTAATTATATATGCGATGAAAAATCATGAAACTAGTGGCAAATGAAACTAGACATACGAGAGTACTTCCAGTAAATAGGAATTCGAGAGAGAACAGGGTTTGAACATGGTTTGAGAACGAACAAGGACGAGTAACATAGAACACGACACATGGAGCAAGATGGATTTAATTCGAGTAACATGCTCAACAAAAATTAGGGCTTTTGCGGTCAAAAGATCTCGAACAAGATCAAGTATTTACAATAAAAATTTCATAGCATGAGATCAAGTATACGAGGAGATATGGATTTAACATGATGTCTGGTGGTTATCATGTTTGTAGAACTTCAAAAATTAAGAACAAAAGATAGGATGGATGGAAAAATATGAAACTTGGGGGTTTTGTTCAAGAGGGTAGGAAGAACCTACAGACGAAATTTCAGAATTTTAGCTTGTGAGAATGCCTACCTTTGGATTTATTTGTCTTCTAGGGCTAGAACTTGAAGAACGAGGAAGAAGCTCCAAGAACTCCTTCTCCCCATGAGATCCTCTCCTCCTTGGCCTCTTCCCCACGTCCAACAACCTTTGGCAACGAGCTAGGGTCGGCCAAGAGGGTTTAAGAGGTGTATTTATGCTAGTTATGTTTCTAATCCTAATAGTACTCTAACTTCTATTAAATTCCGAATTTCCTCCTTTCCTAACCTCCTCCAAGCTTTCCACTTCCTATTTGGTTAGGGTGGGAGTCAAATTCGTGGCCAACCTATTAGGGTAGGTTTAGGAATCCAATTCTAACTCAAACTTCCTATTAAATGTATTAAATACCCCTTTTTCTATTTAGGTAATAATTTAGTTACGAATTTAGGGTATTTTCCTATTATTCTCCCTTTGTAAATTTAATTTTTGACCCAATAAATTCTAGAGGATCCATTAAGCAAAGTCTATTACTCTTTTCCATTTAATGGGTTTAATTTAATGCTCTTTTCATTTAAATATCCATTTATCTAGGTTTTAAATTCTTTATTTAAATTTTTATTTTTCTTAAAAATTCAGGTTGCTACAATCTGTCTGCCTATTTGAATCGTGACCAATCTAGTGGTCGCGATTCAGTGCCTTAAATGGTGACAGCTGTGTCCGTCACGAATTTGACATGTTCTTGATGATTTCCATTGGACCAAACATGACTTATAGGTTGACCCTAACCCCCATATACGTCGTTTTAAATGCTATTTCGGTTTTTGGTCATTTGTGAACCTTGACGACGAAACCCGTCGTGATTTGTTCTGTTTTTCCCGCCTGTGGTTTTTGTGTTTATTTCGTATTTATAGAATGTTGCATGAACACGTCGGCCATGACCATCACATTTCTGTTTAGTAATCAATTCTAAACATCGATTATCTTGAACACATCTGACTAACCCGTCGTGATTTGAATGCGACAGGCAACCCTGTCGCAATTTAGAAGATCGATTGTACATCTATTTTAGCCGTTTAAGCCTTTGTAATAGGCGACGACTGAACCCGTCGCATATTTTTAAGCCTACCTGAGACCTGTTTTACTCAGTCTAGAGTGTAATGATTGCATGTTATGGTTATAGTAAGCGTTTACAGTCTGTCCAGTGATATATTCGTGTAATGGATTTATTTTTCAAAATTACGTCCTGTGCCACCCTGGGCTCTGCTAGGGTTTGGTGCCGCCGGAGTTCCTCCGGCGTTGACCGCCGCCGCCATGGGGTCGCCAGGGGCGACCCTGGCCTGCCCTCCTTCTCGGCCAGCCTGGGGAGGCCTTCCCCCCTCCTTGGTTGGTGCGCCTGCCTCGTCGGTTCGCCATGCAGACACATCTGCGCCAGGGCACGTCGACTGCATGCGCTCCATTAATGCTGATGATGGCCCATCTGTTTGCAACATCGATGCCGCGCTACCTCCTCAAAAAACCTTTGCTCAGATTCTAATGGCATCAGTTATTCCTCCTTCTCTACCCATCAAGATTCACAGCCCAGCCTGCACAGACTCGGGAGAACCAGCGGTTTTCTTCTCTCCTGATGAGGTACGATTATCCTGTGAACCCCTTAAGCATGCGATCATTGCTCGTACACCTGTGAGAAGGCCTTCTTTCCAGGAAATCAGACTGCACCTAGCCCAGCGATTTGGTTTTACTAAGGAGTTTATCATCAGCGCCCTGGATGGTCGACACTTACTTCTGCTATTTCAAGATAAAGAAGATTATCTCAAGGTCCTTCTGAAGCAGACGCTATTTGTCAAGGGATATTTATTCCGGTTTTTCCAGTGGTCCATGGACTTCTCACCGGATGAAGACTCTTCTGTGGTTCCGGTGTGGGTGGAGATGCCTGGTCTTCCGGCTAACTTCTACAATGACCCCATGTTGCGATCTATTGCGGGTAGCATAGGTCAGGTTCTTCAGATTGATAGAGACACAGCTACATTATCTCGCACTCATGCTGCGCGCGTCTGTATCCAACTAGACATTGCAAAAGATCTACCAGAGAGGGTGTGGATAGGCTTCGGTTCACATGGTATCTGGAAACCTTGTTTCTTTCCAAACCCTCCGGCTTTCTGCAAATCCTGCAAGAGGTTAGGGCATATTGATTCAAAGTGCAAGAAAAATCTCCCTGGTGATGAGCCACCTGCTCGTAATCCCTTGCGCGCAAGGCAAACATGGCGTCCTGTCCCGACGCCTACACATTTGCAGAGTCATGGAAAGGCTCCTATTGTGGATCCTAAGCATACTCGTTCCTTTTCTTTACCTTCAAACAATATGTGATGAGAACTGAGCAGGTCGATACTTGTACCCCTATCCAGAACCTTGTTGCGCCTTCTACGGGTGTAGATGTTATCCAGGGAGATGATCCCTCTCAACTTGAAGGTTGTGATATTGATGGTACATCAGACATTGATCGGGGTATTCATGATGCTAATGTTAATGATCCTTCTACAGTAGATCTGTGGTTTTGCCTGTGGAGAGTCGTCCTACTGTCATGGGGAATGATGGATACAATTCTATGGAAAATGAAAATGCTGAAATCAACAATCTGGAAAGGTCTACTAATCAAGAGATATGTAAGCCATCGCACCGGGTCATGTCCCTTCCTCGTTCTGACTCCCCTTCTCTTATGGAAGCTCCTGCCTTTACTGCTATTCATGTTAATTTTGTTGGTACGGAAGGCCTGGCTGACAGGGTGGCTGATGGAGTCAAGACTAGATCATCTTTACGCAGGTGTTCCTCGGTTAACAATACCTCTAATTAGTTTTCCATGAAGGCTATGATATGGAACATTAGAGGTATTGGTAATGGATCCTCTATCCATCGTCTAAAACTTCTTATTCGTCAGCATGGTATTACGTTTTTAGCTATTATTGAGCCTAAGTTACATCATGATAAACTTGAAAATTATAGATTGAAGCTGGGTATGGATTCTCTCTTGTTAATTCTACTGATAAAGGGCGCATCTGGATTTTTTGGAAATCTGATATTTCGGCCCAGCTGATCTCTTCTTCGGATCAATTCATCACTGTGCGCATCTGTTCTTCTGTGCATAGAGATGCCTTTATTACCATTGTGCATGCTAGCTGCTTGTTAAATGAGAGAAGAATTCTCTGGGATCACATTGTTGATTTCTATGCCTCTTGCACTTCTCCGTGGCTTATTGGAGGTGACTTAAATAGTATTCTTGATGTTGAGGAAAAGAGGGGTGGTAGGAACGCATTCCAGCGATCCATGTTTGACTTCCAAGCTTGTGTAGCTGCTGCTGGCCTTGAGGATGCAGGTTTTTCTGGAAGTCGTTTTACCTGGCATAATGGGCAAGCGTTGAATAACATCTGGGCAAGGCTTGATAGAGTGCTCTTAAATGGTGAATGGCTTATTGATTACCCAGGTATTCAGGTTCAACACCTCTCTCGTGCTTGCAGTGACCATTGTCCGCTGATTGTATCTATTATCCAAACTTCTCAACGTCAGCCTTCCAGATTTTGTTTTCAACAAATGTGGACAAGTCATGAAAGATTCCTGGCAGATGCTAATCAGAGTTGGCTGGCTGCTCCACAGTCTTCTTACCCCTTGATCAACCTCATGATGAAGCTTAAGTTTATGAAATCTTTTTTTCGGAACTGGAACAAATATGTTTTCAAAGACATTACGGATAATGTTTTGATTACGGAAGATGAATTTAACATTGCCCAGACCAGGTTTGATGATGACGCTTCTCAAGTGAATGGCGATCTGCTTTCTGCTGCGCGCCAGGTTTTGGTCCGCACTCACCACCAGCAAGAAATTTTCTGGAGGCAAAAATCCAGGTTGCAATGGCTGAAGGAGGGTGATGGTAATACCAAATTCTATCATGCTTATGCAATTTCTCGTAGAAGGAATTCGATGATTAACCAGATACACAATGATGATGGGGTAACTGTGGTGAATCAATCTGATATTGCAGAATTATTTGTCTCTCATTTTTCTAAAGCCTTCACTTCTGGAACTCACAGTATTAATTAGGATCTTCTTGACGTTATCCCTTGCATTGTGGACAATGCACAGAATGATATGCTTTGCAGTGTGCCGTCCACTGAGGAAATCAAAAAGGTTGTCATGTCTATGTCCCCTGACAGCGCCCCGGGCCATATGGGTTTACTGGACACTTTTTCACCTGTGCTGGAGTTTTATTGACACAGATATTGTCAAGCTGTGCTGGCTTTTTCTGTGGCCATCCGCTACCTAAAGGATTCACTCCTCAATTGCTTTGATTCCGAAATCTGATATGCCTAAAAACTGTACTGATTTCCGCCCCATTAGTCTTTGTAATTTCTTTTACAAAGTCATATCTCAGATTATCAATGACAGGATTTCACAGATTCTGCCTCTTTTAATTTCAGAAGAACAGGGTGCCTTTGTCAAAGGGAGGAGTATTTCTGAAAATGTCTCTTTAGCTATGGAAATGACTCAGCATCTGGGCAGAAAGTGCAGAGGTGGTAATGTTATTCTTAAACTGGACATGGCTAAGGCCTATGACCGTCTTGAATGGGATTTTCTCTTTGCTGTTCTACAGAAATTCGGCTTCTCCTTTCGGTTCATTTCTCTTATTGAACCACTTCTCTCGAACTGCTGGTTTTCAGTCCTTCTAAATGGTGAAATACATGGTTACTTTAAGTCTTCCAGAGGTATACGTCAAGGGGATCCTCTTGCCCCGGCTCTTTTATCATCACCCAGGAAGTTCTTAGCAGAGGTATCTCATCCTTGTTCGTGGGAGTGCTGGTGGAGCTTACCATACTATGAGACGTTGTCCCCCTGTTTCTCATCTCCTTTTTGCCGATGACACTTGATTTTCTCAAATGGGTGGCCAGGCATATGAAGAAGTTGATGGCTTTTCTCAAGGATTATGAGGCTTCTTCAGGTCAGCTTATTAATGTGGCAAAAAGTTCTTTTATCATTCATGCTAAGGCTCCATTGTCTCTTAGCCGATCTTTGTGCCATATTACTGGTTTTGTTCGGGGCTCTCTCTCTTTCAAATACCTTGGTGTCTCCATATATTCTGGAAGAAGGAGACCGTTGTACTTTTTCATATCATTTCTAAAACGGCTCTAAAGTTGCAAGGGTGGAAACAAAATTTCCTTTCTACTGGTGGTAGGCTTATTCTCCTGAGACATGTCCTCTCTGCTATTCCGATATACACCATGTCTCTTTGTCTATCCCCAAGACCGTCATTAACTCTTTTCACAAGCTGCTTGCCAATTTTTTCTGGGGCTTTTATGAAGGATCTCCGAAGAAGCACTGGGTTTCTTGGAATATTATTGCTCAGCCTAAAGAATGTGGGGGCCTTGGAATTCTAAATATACAGGATATGCAGATCGCCCTTAGGACCAAGCTATTATGGAAGGTGATTTCGGGCACTTCTCTTTGGGGCGATTTTTTCAAAGCTAAATACCCTCACAACATACATTATTCTGAACCCTCTTATGATCTGATGCATGCCGCTGACAGCCGCCTTTGGAGGCATGTCTCCTCAATCGTTGCTTCTAATCATCGGGTTCTCGTTGCTAATCTGGATTCAGCTGCTAGTTTCTGGTTTGATGTTTGGACCGGGTCTGTTCCCCTTCATAAGTTCATCCCAGATAATGTATGGCGGAACATACAAGGGAAATACCTTTCAATAAAGGATGTTTCCACGAGCCGGGAGGTGTCCACTTGTTGTTAGCCCGCCATTTCTGCCCGACTATTGTTCTTAATAACTGTATTGCAGTGGTTGGGGATGCTGACAAGTGGATCTAGTGTCCGACCCCAGATGGAACATTTACATCTTCTTCAGTGCGGAAAATTAATCAACCTGTCATTAGTGCTGGCTGGGACAAGATTTGGTGCCCGGCTGCCCCCCTTAAGTGGTCCATTCTGGTTTGGCGTCTGGCCAAGGGATGTGTTCCCACTGACGACATTCTTGCTGGCTGTGTTATTCCTCTGTGTTCAAGGTGCTCCTGTTGTTCTTCTCCTAGCATTGAATCTGGTACCCATTTATTTTTCCACAGTGAGGTGGCTAAGGTGGTTTGGGGGTCTCTCTTTGATGTTCTAAAATTCCACAACTTGTCAATTCTTAATCCAATGCATGGTTGTATATGTTTTCTTGATGCTCAGCCTGCCACCTCTCCATGGGAAACTCATTCGTTTCATCTTTCTCGCTGTTATATGGGAGTTGTGGTGCAGCAGAAATCGATCCAGATATGATTCTATCGCCATGAACAGCACTCATGTGCTCTCTAAGATTCGGTTGAATGTGCAGGATGCTATTAGCGTCTCTTACTTGTCTTCAAAGGCCTTGCCTCAGCTCAGATCAGACTCTTATCTCAGTGGGTCATTCATGTTCAGCAGTCTCCTAATTTGATCCCAAAGGTTGTCCGGTGGTTACTTCCCCCTACGGGGAGACTCAAGCTTAATGTTGATGGTGCTTTTAAGAGCTCTATAGGTACTGCTGCTGGTGGTGGTGTTCTTCGAAATGATCGTGGGGACATTATCTTCTATTTTGCTCACCGATACCCCATGTCCGCTCCAGCCTTGAAGCTGAAGCCCTTGCGCTTAGAGATGGGATCTACCTGTGCTGCAATCATGGTTCAATACCATCTTTATTGAGTCTGATTCCATGGTTCTCACTCAAGTTATTAAAGGGCGGTTAGATGTCCTTGGAGAATCTATCTTTGTTAATGACATTCTTACTAAATGTCAGTCTATTCATGTTTCATTTTGTCATGTTTTTAGGGAGGTCATCCAGGTTGCGGATGCTCTCGCGAACTTGGTTGTTCCTCTCTTTCTGTTTGTAATATTTGGTTTTCTGGGCCGATCTTCCCCCTGCTGTAAAGGGTCCTTGCCGTTTGGATAAGGCAGGACTCCCGTCCATTAGGCCTTGATGTATGTTTATGTGTTATTAATAAAATTTCCCTAGGAGCAGTGTGGTGGTGGAGTGGTTACTTCATCCTCCCTGAGGGGGTGGGCACTCTCCTCTGCCTCTTCTAGGTATTCGCTAAAAAAAAAAAAAAATAGTCTGTCCAGTGACTTAAAACCTGTTAACCCATGAAAAGATCATAACAATCTAAAAACTATTATAATTGTTCTTAATTGCTTGATCTATTCCTCTTGAGATTGATATGTTCATCTTGCTGATCTATCTTGTTAAAGTGAATGAATATCTTGCTAAAATACCGAAAGGCATGTTGTTATAAATGCATGATTCCATATTGCATCATCATGATACTTACTTTCGCTTTGTTTTAAACCAGTGGATTGTGGATTGAGACACGTTCTACACTACACTCTTGCACATATAGGCTGCCGCTTCTTGGGGGATTGGAAACTCTCGGTCGGTCATTCCGTATCGGCAGACTAGTGACATTTCCTCTAATACCTCTGTAAATCTCCATACTCAGTGGATTCCCTCATGGAGACCGAGTTGGTTGTACCATTGCAGTTCCCTGGACATAGAGTGCACTTCCTCTCTCGTCTCTTTCTCGTGAGTGTGATTTATAATCATGGACTTAAGTCATTAATATAAAGATTTAACTAAAGTGTAAATTGTGCCGTTATGCTGCCGAAATTCTCTCTTGACTATTGTTATCATGAAATCATGTTCACATGACTTATTGTTCTTGAAATCACCATGGACGTGATATTGAACTATATACTTCTTGAAACTCATGTTATTGGCCATGAATGACTGTGTGTATCAACATTTGAAATTTGTGAGATGCTGATTAGGCATGGCGAGTGTCCAAAGGCTCCAGTCTAGCTCCAATGATGATGAGTCATAAATATATTGTTAACCATGTGGTATAATGATTACTGGCATTGCATCTGTGCTGGGAAATAGTGTCGTGTTGAATGCTAGATACAATAACCACATACATGTGTCTAGTGTGCATTCCAAGTGGCATAGATACTTAGTGCACATTAGTGTCTTTGATTAAGTGTTAAGTGTTAAACGTTCGTGCTTGTGTGTGCATGCTTGCTTGTGTGATATGGCCATCCTGCATTTATTGCAAATAAGTGACATCCTGCATTCTTGCAATTAAGTGGTACCTTGCGTGCTTGTACATACTGCTAGTGCTCTTGTTACATCATTGTAGATCTTGTTCAATCACTCTTGATCAATCGATCTTGTTCAGTATCATGTTAATTGAAATTATCGTACATGCATATTTAGATATTCGTGCTTGCCTAGTTCTAAAATATTAATCACTTATATCATTGTCCGCACATTGAGATATAAATCCTACTGGGCTATTTATCTCATTCCCTACTTTTCAACATCATACGTGACATTGAAGTGGAAGACGAAGGTCAAGACTATGAAGGGAATGTGTCAGAGTGATGAGTGTGTTCCAACTTTAGTATCTATCCTTAGTTTACTTTGAGAGTAGATTGATGTAGTAGGTAGTGAGGATACATGTAATTTTCCCTTTATCAAGTCTAGTCCTATAGATCAACAATGAAAGAGTATGTATTAGTTCCATGTTGAGATGAAACAATGTGTTTGAGATCGAATACAAGCTTAGTTGTGTTCGTTATTTGGGCCCTAATATTATGTTTGTGTTGATACATATTTAATGCTCGCTAGCTAGAGGCTTATTTGCCGATTATTCATGTCTTGGAATGTCGATCTTTAATCTCCAAATATTTCCGCTGCGTAATTCTTAGGACGTAACAGCCATGGTCATCAATTGATAGACATGGTCATCAATCGATAATAACACGACGATGTGATCTGTCACGTCATGAACACGTCCTTGAGAGCCGTTGCATTAATTCCAATCGATTGTCATGGTCAACAATTGATGCTAACGCGTCGCCATAGGCCATCGCATTAATGCCAATAGATGCTGTAACGCATCAACAAGATCCGTCGCGTTAATGCCAATTGATTCCCATGGTCAACAATCGATGCTAAAGCATCGCCATAGGCCATCGCGTTAATGCTAATCGATTCCCATAGTCAACAATCGATCTTAACGCGTCACCATAAGCCGTCGCAAAGGGGGAAGAAACCACTGATTGCCGTCTACCTTTCGGAGGTCCCTAGACTACCGAACTATTGTGCTAGAGAGCGGCACCCTAGGCATAGTTACCCACCCGGTCTAAATCCTCTAGTAGTGGTAGGAACTGATAGTGGATTTCCTCCCCCCTCGTGGCAAACAGAAGTCTACCAAGGAAGAATGTGAGGAAGTGACGCAGGTCCATGTTGGCTTGAGGTCCTACCTCACTAGCTAGGGTCTCCCTACATCCCCTTACTATCCTATCTAAATTCTCATCCGCGGTCTCTCCTACCTTGCGATCGGTCTTTCGGAGCCCTAGACTCTCCTGTAGATCTACCCTAGGGACCAGCGACGCCCGACGCCCGATAGTCAATCCTAATAGCCTCTGTGCCTCCTCTCTGTAGCACGGGTAAGTAAACCCACTCACTGGGAGCCCATACACCCTCAGCCCAATGATCCTACTGACATCCTCCAAATCAAGGATCATATGTCCCCATGGGAACACGAAGGCAGTTGTGTCTGTGTCCCACTGGCTCTTTAATGCCTACGTGAGTGGGGCGTCCGCCCTCATCCTCTCCATGTGGAGGACCTCCCCGAATCCCATCTCATTCAGTCGTCCCCTCTGGAACACTGGGAGGTCTAGGTACACAGCCAGTACCAGTAGCCAGAAGACCTTGGCCCTCAACTCGCCCTATAAGCACAAAGGAAGAAAATGTGTCAAAAAATCAAGCAATTCATAGCTCTCGGCTGAGGTTGCGATGACCCGATGGGTCGCGACCTTGTCACGACAGGCGTTGACCGTCGTGACATTGTTGCGACCACTGATTGAGTCGTGACAATGTTGTCGCGATGGGACGGTCCGTAGCATTCTTAGTCGACTAATCGACTGGAGCAATCCTTCTCCGACAACGGTCCTCTTGGGCATCTTGCCCTACATACACCCTCAATAGGGCCTCACCATCCACAACCACACACAATTAAGAAGTTTAGGGCATTAGGGGACTCACCTTATTCATCGCCTCCTCGCAGGCTTCGGCCGCCGCCTCCACGTCATCCACCGGCGCCTCCTCCTCTGCCATCTCCACCTCTGGCACCTTCTCAGCCACCGGATCTGCTTTCTCCCATGGCCAAATCCTCCTCAACATTGGCCTCTTCATCCGATCACCACCATGGGAGCCTCCTCCTTCTCCGTTTCCTCCTTCCATTGGGGTAGGGAGAGTCAAAGAGAGTGAGAGAAAGGGGAGCAAGAAGGCAAGAGAACGAGAGAGAGAGATAGAGAATGCAAGTGAAGAGGATCGCCAGAGTGGAAGAATCACATAAGAAGAAGGTGTTTTGAGCGTGAAAGGAAGAAAAGAGGGGACCACTGTGTTTTTAAACTCTAGGGTAGTGTCACGACCATCATAGTAGACGCCTTAAGGTCAAGACACCCTACCAGGTCATGACAAGGTCGTGTCTTTAGTAGGCGTCGTGACACTAAGGCGATGGCTAGACCCGTCGCAGAATGGCTCATGTGCACAAACATGGAAGAAATTCAATTGTATTAATTTAAATAACTCCTAATACAATTCCCATACATGTTTGTGCTCAATCGAAGCTCAAATTAATAATCATATTCTTATCGTACCTACCACCTGTTGCAACTAAAGCTAAAATTTTAAGCTCTCAAGTTTGCCCTCCAGCTAGTGCAGCCTCCGCTACGGTGCAATCTCCTTTTGGCCGGATCTTCCTTAGCTCTTGCAAATAGCCCTAGTATAAATCGTCATCCTCCTCCACCTTTGCCAGGATGTGGCCTGAAGCACATACCTCCTAGAATACCAGAGCACTCCTCACATATGGTTCATCTTCCACAGTTATAATCTTCCTTATCTGAATAGGCAGGAAGTGTGAGGGAGAAGGAACGTCCATACATGGCATGCCAATCTGCAAGTGGCATCGGTGTGGGTTGTAGAGAACTAGAGCCTTGTCCCCTACGAACCATAGGTCCCTGCCGACTCGTTGGCATAGCCTGATGATCTTATCATGAAGGAAGGAAGGTCCCATGTTGAATTGCTCCACTTGCAACATGTTCAAATACAATCTCCAGTTCTTTAAGCTCTTCACCGCTATAGTATTGCACCAGACATGAGTAGTTATGTGTAAGGTAGCTCCGACGAAGAAGAGAGGGTGGTGGGTCAAGCTCAGGCATTTGACAGAGCTATTATATGACTCCTCAAATAAGATCCTCATGACCATCCAGCACTCTAGGGCGATCACAGAACCATAGAGTGGTCCACCAGTGGCTACAGAAGGAAGACCAATACATAGATAGCCAATAACAGTTTGGGAGATAGACAAACCTTCCCATACACTACTGATTATGCTCAGGTTGGTGTTGTTAGAAGATGATCTTGCATTGGGAAGAGTATGACGCCACATATACAGATTGCAGTAGTCTTGGGGATGGCTGGATGTTTCCCACTCTTATTCTTGCAATGGGAGATAATCCATTGTGAAAGAGGGAGTAAGTGGACAAAGCTCGGACTTGTCATGCATTGTAGATCTCCCACTTTAGTCGTAATCTCCATGAGTATGGCCCAGGGGTCGATGGGAGCAACAGTGTGGCATATGAGATGTTGTGATCCTTTCGTCATTAGGAAGGCTGAGCATGATCTCTAACTCTTCCAATACGATAGTTGCTTCAAATGTAGGGACAAAGGAAAGTATGAGTTTAAGGATGTCACAACTCCACCAACGCTGTCAGACTATCCCAGATGTGCACGATCTTATAATAATTTTTAGCCAAACCCAACACAGTGGTTAGATTCCATTCTTGTAGAAGGTTGATGGATGCTAGTGGAAGAGCTTTGATCATGGGTTCCAGCCAGATGATTTTGGAATAGCGGCATGAGCCCGGGAGGATCTAGAAAAAAGAAGAAGATGGAGATTGGCACATGAAGAAGAAGAGAAGAAGAAGAAGAAAAGAAGAAGAAGAAGAAGAAGAAGAAGAAGAAGAAAGAGAAGAACTAGAAGACAATTAAATGCATACCTGCCCATCTTGCTTGGTGCTCAAATGGCCAGGTATAGAACTAAGGCGCACCAGCTCTTCATAGACAGTCTTTGCTAGTTGGGGACCACCATAGGGGGTTTGGTTGGTTTGGAAAGCACCAAAAGACCTCTTCATGACTTGGAGAGAGAAAAATAAGAGAGTTTGGGGAGAGAGAAGATGAGCCATGAATTTGAGCCCTCCACCCCTATTTATAGAGCTCTAGGAGGGGCTAATCCCACTCTAGTTCGTGTCTAGAGGTCAAGTTAGGATTAGAATAGAGTTTAGGGGTTCTATTAGTGATTGGCCTTACGATAGAGCTAGGGGTCAGATTTGGGGTACAACACACAGAACAAAGTCGTGAGGCCAGATGCGTCGTGACACTATTGCAACCATTAGTAGCGTCGTGATAGGACATGTTGTGTTTTCTTTGCCTATGTTTGACCATCTATGCTATGCTTTGTGTTGACGTCTTGGTTTGTACATATTTCTTTTATTTTCAGTCAGTTTTCCTTCATTTGTTTATCAGAAAAAAAGGGGAGGAAAAAAAAGGAAAATCAAAAGAATGGAGCTTCACAAGTAAGTTAAGGTATGATTTCTCTATCCCTATCTCTTGCATTACTATATGTTAACTTGCTTATTATATCACTTCAAGGACTGATTGGTTCTCAGTGTGCACTAGTATCTGAGTTCCCCTTCACCAAAAACGGTGATGATTTAGGTGCACATTGTTAATCGTTGGATATGCCGTTAAGTTGAATAAGTTTGGGGATGACGAACTCTGTCCTGCACAGCCGTTACATGAAGATTCTCGACCCATTCTTTTTTCGGTTTAGCAATATTATCCTTGATCTATTTTCTATTTTTCTTTTTCTTCGCATTTGATTTTATGATTTCTTTTTTTTTAACCCAGTATGCATCATGTAGATTTTGAGCTACCATGACTCATCCTTGGCTAATGACAAATTCTCAATGAATGCCCAACTGTTCTTCATATTTGGAACAAGAAATTCCATTCCACTCTGAATCAAAAAGTTTGCCTCCGAGCCAGTTGCTCTTGTCAGTTTGTCAAGTATTTTCCTGTCTGGATTTCTCTATCCAATTTTCATCCAAATTCCTTTTAATCCGTTTTGGTTGCAAACCGCTCCCAGGTTTTGAGTCATCGTGACCTACCTGGCATGCACATGTCCTTCTAAGATGAAACCTACAGGACAATCAGCTAGGGTACCTCTCAATCGAGGGGTTGATCATTCCTTTTATCTTCTTCTTCTCATCCTGACTTGTGTCTTCATTGCTTCCTGTTTGAGCCGCTAACTCGGGGCTTTCAAGAAGATTTCTGTCACTCGTTGGTCAGATCGGGTGTCTCTTTACCTTGGCTCCCATCCTTTCAGTCCACTCCATTTCACTTTCCCTTCACCGTCACTCCATGACACCTCAGCTACACCTCTACTTCGTTCCCTTGCAAAGTGGACGCCAAGGAGGGCCAATCTGTAGACACCCAATTCTGGCTTATGAGTTGAACCATATTTCTTGTTCTCTTAGTGTGCCCAAAGTTGATCACTCTCTTGAGCCCATTTGATTAGCCTTTTCTTGAGCTCATTCAGTCCAACTCTCAGCTTACCTTGTCCAAATATCACTTAAGAGTCTTTGTTCTATCTACTTTCTAGGGTTTTGGAGGCCAGTCATTCACGCAATGGCCTATGGTGACTTGTTATGATCGATTGTTGACCATGGGAATCGATTGACATTAATGCGATGGCCTATGACGATGCGTAAGTATCGATTGTTGACCATGGGAATTGATTGACATTAACGTGATGGATCTTGTTGACGCGTTACGACATCGATTGGCATTAACGCGATGGCCTATGGCGACTCATTAGCATTGATTGTTGACCATGAGAATCGATTGGCATTAACGCCATGTCTCTCAAGGATGCGTTCATGATGCGATGGATCGCATCGTCGCGTTAGTATCAATTGATGACCATGGCTATCGATTGATGACTAACATTAACGCTACAGGCTATAGCATCACGTTAGTATCGATTGATGCCCGTTTGAATGGATTGATGATCCTTGATGCACCCGACCTGGCCGTCATGACAGTCCATGCATATCCATTCACGTGTCTTCATAGTCGCGACCATCATGGCTATCACGACAGTCCTTGTTGCGCCCCTACGATCTGTCATGACATGCTTCTACATGGGGTGGCTCCATAACCACCTCCCTTCTATCCTAGCAAGTATTCATCTTCATCTCCAACAACCTTGGAACATCCCCTGCTGCAGATTGAGGTTCTATCCTCCCCCAGAACTCTCCTAGGACTCTTCCCATGTGGATTTACTTGAGTTTTTCTCATTTTTATGGGCCATATTCCCTTATGGATGAGGTACTCTCTCTCCTCTCTATAAAATCAACCCGCCCTCTTCTGAACGAGGTAAGACCCCAAAACTACCACAAAGTGCTACCCAACTCACTCCAGAACCTCCCCTTAGCTCATAGCTCTCCCATTTTCCCTCCTCTTCCTCTCATTTCCTTCATCGAATCATTTCATTTTCTTCCACATATAGAGCATTGTGGCCAAGAGGTGACTCTTTCACATCCACAAGGGCTGCTACACGACTTGAGAATCATATTCTGTAGCACCCAAAAAATTTGTTATAAATTAAGAGAACAAATTAGGGTCTTTTAAAGCCTTGTCCATTAAACAATATAATATAACCCCAATAAATGAATTATTAGACCATGTTCAACAATCAGTGTGAGAAGACAACAATCGATATGCAACTATGTTTATAACATCAATTGGTAGAAATATAACAACAATCAATATTAGTGGCAATAGATGTTTAAAGGAACAATCGATGTTAGTGGCAATCAATGTTTAAAGGAACAACTGATGTTGGTAGCAATCAATGTTTAAAAGAACAATAGATGTTAGTGGCAATTGATGTTTAGAGGAGCAATCAATGTTAGGGGAAATTTATGTTTAAAGGAATTATCGATGTTGGTCGTAATCGATATTTAAAGGAGCAATCGATGTTAGTGGCAATCGATGTTTGGAGGAGCAATCTATGTTGGTCGCAATCGATATTTAAAGGAGTAATCAATGTTAGTGGCAATCGATGTTTAGAGGAGCAATCAATGTTAGTGGCAATCGATGTTTAAGGAGCAATCGATGTTTAAAGGAACAATCGATGTTGGTAGCAATCAATGTTTAAAGGAACAATCGATGTTGGTAGCAATCGATGTTTAAAGGAACAATCGATGTTGGTAGCAATCGATGTTTAAAGGAAAAATCGATGTATCAAATCGGCTGGACAAAATATAACGTTGTTAGTCATAGTGGACTTTGTATATGACGAAGTTACCGGTCATTACCAAACTATAAAATCCGTGTTCGTTAAATATCCGATAATAGGAAGGGGCTAGTTAAGATAAACATGGAAAGCGTGGGCCATAAATTCTATCTAAACCCAAGCCTAATTTAAAAATATGGATTTGCTTCCTAAAATTTAGGGTTGAATTGATAAGGTAATTACTCCTATGGAAGTTTTGAACATGATAGGACTCTTATGAGGAGGAAACTACAAACTTGGAAATTGCACCATCATCAGACTTCGTTATTAACCTAGATTCGTGCCTCATCGAAAGGAGGGGTTTTCCTAAAGGCTTCCTACTCCAACTGGGACGGGAAATCTCCAGTCTTGGAAGGGATCAAGCTAAAACTACAACCCTACCTCCATAGTTACAATAGGACTCCTAAAAATATTAAACCTATAAATTGTAAGGCCCTCGAATTAGTTGTCATTTTATCTTATTGTGTGTTGAGTCATGTTGTATATATATATCATGTATACGTATGTGGATACTTATGTATGATGTTATATTGGTATACATAAGTATGCATGCGTATATTAGTTGTAAATATTGCATGATTACATGTTGTAGTAGTGTGTACATCATATTACATATATGGCATGTAAGTATATAGTGTAAGTATGATTTTCTGCATGTTTTATGCTCTGGCCGAAGAGCAAATTGGCGTCAACATGGATGGCGTCCATAATGAGTCAACGTCCATGTCGATGGACGCCAACACTAAAGTAGACGGCCATTTATGTGGATGTCTACTTCTATGATTTTCTGTGCGCAGCAAACCCCGAAATTCTGGGGGCAAGCAAGCTCACCGACTGGGGAGATGTCCCCAACGACTCTCAGCTCTCCCATCAGACCCTACGGGATATCCCAAGCCATTTTCCCATAAACCTTCCTCTCCTTGCAACCTGAAAGACTCTCTCTTAGCTCTTTACAAAGGGAGAAGGAAACCCTAGCTGAACTGGAGAAGAACTGAACTTTGGGAGCTCAGATCCGGCAATTCAAAGCTTCCTCCGGCAATCTACTGAATTGGAAGGGAGTTTGGATGAAGGAGAAGGCTTCCCCAACCTCGGTTTGGCAGCTACTTCGACCTAGAACCCGAGGAAGGCTGTGGAGGAGACTCTTGGCACTGCCCAAGGAGAGCTTCAACAACAAATATTTGATCCCTTTGGAGATTTTGTAAAAGTAAGTAACCCATCCCCGTAGCCCATGTATGTGTCCAGTAGGTTTTAAGGATTTTATGAGATTTTCCTCGTGTCATGGATCCTCACATTCACCCCTTCTTCAGAGCTCGGTCTGTGTTTTTGCACAGACAGGAGCTTGACGAAAAAATCCCTTGCCGTCAAGATCCTCAGTTGGCGGCAGACGATGCTGCCGTTACCCTCTAAACGGGCAGACATTGCCGTTAAGTTCTTCAGGACAGAACAAGAAATGTTCTGCCTTATATCTAATTTCTGAAGTTTTGCGCATGAGGATATAGTGTATTTTACATGATACATAATGTAGTTAATAGAATGTGTTGTGAATGGTTGATGAATTCTGTAAATGATGTGAATTATTACATTTATTTGAAATGCATGTTAGATAAGGTCCTGAACCTGTAGACCTTTGTTTACGTAGTCCATGTGAAATTTCGATTGCCCCGAAATTTTCAGGTGATGTATATGTATGACAGTCCCTGCCCCAAAAATCCGAGAATTTTCCCATGACCATGCTAATTGTTGAAAATTTCGCATTGAAAATAGAGGGCATGTGTAGGTTAGTCAAAATTTTCCAGTAAATTATGTAATGTGCAATAAATTCGGATAAATTTTTTGTGATAACATTAATGTTAGATACAGGTCTGAAAATGGTCAAATTTGATAATTATGTTGTGCTTCCATGATAATTGAATGAATTGTGGCATGAGAATGAGTATTTTATTTTCTGTAAATTATATGTAATTCATAAAAATGTGAAAATTTTCAGGTGTGGTCAGAAACCTGCAAACAGTGTGTGGTTAAATTTTCATGAAATTTGGGTAACAGTAGGTTATGTGGTGAAACTTCCAACCGAAATTGAATGGTTTATGCATGCTTAACGTAATTAGGATTTGATTAGGTGTTCCCAACCTGATTAGTGTAAATTTTGAAGTGTTTGAACCCTGTCAACAGTAGTACCATGATTTAGGAAAAATTGAACCATGTGTTAATGATAAAACTATAAGTGATGTGTCATATTGTGTAATATGTGTGTGTTAAAAACCGAAATGTGTAAAATGTGCCGTGTGTGACACTGCTTCCATAGAGGGCTGTGGAACCGTACCGTGGAAAAGTCCCACAGGAAGGTTCAATGTGTAAATCCTATGGGCATTAGGATGAAATCCTGGAGGTGGACAAGTACCACTGGTTAGGGTGGAGAGTTCTTCTCCCGGTCTGCGCAGTCCAGAGTCGTCACTGTGCTGCCTAGGTGGCATCTATGTGTTATGTGTATGTGATGTGTCCTTCTAATGGTGGTTTGGACTATGTGTCATGGCATTTAATGTGAAATGTGAATGTGAATATGTGTAAATTGTGTATGTGAATATGTGCATATGTGTAATGTGTAAAAGTGGAACCATGTGAATGTGTAAATATGTAACCATGTGATATAAATGTGTTAGAGTGTAATTTATAATTTATGTTATGAAATTATTAAGTTCATGTCAAAACAACAACCTTCCTATGTTTATAATGATGCCTTACATGTACAAGAATGTGTAGAAACCATGTTAGGAGTTTCTTCATTTAGATGTGTGTGAGATTCCATGCTTAGAAGGCTACCCTGTTAGCTTAAATGTAAAATGTTAGCTCTCATGTGAAGGGATGAGTAGAAAGCATGTGATAGGTATTTTGTTTTGAGATGGCATGAATCATGTATCATGTGTTGTGAAGTTGTAGAAATACCATGATAGGTTGTTTATTTTATTGTCTCAACCATGTTATGTTTGATTTAATAAATTTGAAGTAGAACATACTTGTGATATATGCATGTGTGACGTGTATGGAGTTTACTTGCTGAGTCTTTTAGACTCATTCCTTGCTTCGGCGTACAGTTTAGCAGGTGACCCCACTCCTTCGGAGGAGACCGCGGAGAGCGACTCCGAGCGAGGAGAGTAGCTTTGTGGAGTCACCATAATTGTACTTGCTTTCATAGTATGTAATTGAGGCATTGTAATTGAACATTATGAAATTGTGGACAAGCTATGTATTTTGGAATTAGTTTTATTATGTGGACTTTAGCTCTTTAATTCGCTATTTGATCATGTATGTTAAATGTGGATGATGAAATGAAAGATAGTAGTTCTTTTCTTCCGCTACTCTTATTTATATTTGTGTACATCTCGATCGTATGTTAGTGTTGGGTAAATGTCCCACTGTGATGACGTTCGTTATACCGACATGGATTGGTATAATCGTACCGGTATGAGGAGGGTCGTCGCAGAGATTGGTATCAGAGAGACCGATTGAAATAGTACATAAATATACATAAGTCATCATCCTCATTACATGCTAAATCTTTATAGAATTGTCTGCATGTGTAGAATTGATTAATAATGAATGGAAAATAGATAAGAAAATGGTTAGGAGTAAATTAACATAGCTCTAATAGTGGCTGAAATTTATTGCAGCTTATGGCTTCATGCGGTAGATGTGGTGGTGTGCCTACTCGTGATGGCGAGCAGAGGAGAGATGAGCCTAGGCGTGAGGAGCAGACTGAGCAACAGGCCCCGGCACCTCAGGGTCCTGTACTTCCCCCATCGCCGCCAGTGGATTATGGAGTGTTCATGCAGGGTCTAGTGCTGGCCATGCAGATGCAGGCCCACACCCAGGCTGCACTCTAGGCTCAGATGGAGGCTCAGGTTGGAATAATAGAATAAAGAGTAGTCTGTTTTATTTAATGGCATGATGTTGTGTTGAATATGCATTGCTTATTGTCTGTTGTAGCAGGCCCAAATTCCAGTTCCCCAGGCTCACCAAGGTGGACCGTCCATCATGGAAAGATTCAAGAGGATGTTGCCACCCTCCTTTAAGGGGGAGAGCGACCCATTGCTAGCTGAAAGCTGGATGAGGGAGATCGAGAAAATCTTCCGGGCTGTTAGGTGTGCGGACGAGGACAAGGTCACTTTAGCCACCTATATGCTACAGGTATGTGTTAGTTTTATATGCTTGCTTATCCTGTTAACTAGAATTGTTAGTTGGTGCTTATGAAGGTTGTGTTGCAGAGAGAGCTGATGTGTGGGGGCTTCCTTACTGTGTACCCGATTCGAGGACGGAGCAATTGACGTGGCTTGGGATGAGTTCGTGAGGCTCTTTCGGGCCAAATTCATCCCCGAGCATATCCGGGACAGGATGGAGCAGGAGTTCCTCTCCTTGACTCAGGGCTCCATGACCGTGCTCGAGTATGAGGCTAGGTTTGCAGAATTATCTAAATATGCACCTCATATCGTGACAGACGAGCGCAGGAAAGCAAAGAAGTTCGTGATGGGCCTGAAGCCATCACTGAGGACGAGGCTAGTGGCGTTTGACCATCGTACCTTGGACGAGGCACTTAGTGCTGCTTGTAGGCAGTAGGGCGAGATGCAGCAGTATCTCGAGGAGAAGAAGGCTTCGCAGAAGAGGCCTGCAGCTACGTTCCAGCGGCAGGACAAGAAGAAAGCAGTGTACCAGGCACCACAGCATCCAGTAACAACCAGCAGTGCACAAGTATCTTCTCAATGTTCCCCTAGCATAGAGAAGGAGTGTCCTCATTGCGGGAAGACACACGGTGGTTCCGAGTGTTGGATGATTGTGGGGAAATGCTTGAAGTGCGGAAGCAGCGACCACAAGATCAAGGATTGTCCGAGACTTCAGCAGGGAGTCCAACGCGGAGCCTCCTCCCAGCAGCGGTAGCAGCAGCAGCGCCAGCTACTGGAAGACCAGGAAGGCCTCGAGCCCCAGCTCGAGTGTTTGCTCTAGCACGAGAGGATGCCGAGCAGGCAGAGCATGTCACCGAAGGTACGGTTTTACTTCTAGGTGTGCACGCTCGGGTTTTGTTTGATCCGGGTGCCACTCACTCGTTCATTTCCAAGCGGTTCGCTAGGCAGTTAGCTCTAGAGTCAGCCATAGAGTCTGAGGAGTTAGAGGTCCCTTTGTCTGTGCACACACCTACGGGTACAGTTTCGACTCGGAAGTGCATTCCGTCGTTACCTGGGTGCATTGAGGATAGGGTTTTCGGATGGGTGTTTCTTCTTGCTAAAGATGAAGGACTATGATGCTATTCTTGGTTTGGATTGGCTAGAGGAGCACTATGCGTTAGTAGATTGTTGTGGAAAGAGGATTGTTTTCCGCATTCCTGGTGAGGACGAGTTCTCTCATCCCTTGCCAGGAACTTGGCGGAAAGTTGGTCATCTCTGCCATGAAGGTGATGCGCATGGTAAACAAGGGTTGTGACACTTTTCTTGCCAGCGTGGTGTTAGTACCTGAGGCTGATGAGTCACCTACTCTTGCAGAGATCGAGGTAGTGCAGGACTTTCCAGACGTCTTTCCCGATGATTTACCTGGATTGCCACCGGATAGACAGATCGAGTTCACCATAGAGTTGCTTCTGGGCACCTCTCCTATCTCGAAGGCTCCATATTGGTTGGCACTTGCAGAGTTAGACGAGTTAAGGAGACAGTTGCAAGAGTTGCTAGATAAGGGATTTATTCGCCCTAGTGTTTCCCCTTGGGGCGCACCTGTCTTGTTCATAAAGAAGAAGGATGGATCACTTAGGTTATGCATCGATTATAGGAAGCTAAACCAAGTGACAGTGAAGAACAGGTATCCCTTGCCTCGGATTGATGATTTGTTTGACCAGTTGCAGGATGCATCAGTCTTTTCTAAGATTGATTTACGATCTGGTTATCATCATTGAGGATTAGGAGTGAGGATGTGTCCAAGACGGCATTTAGAACCCGTTATGGACATTATGAGTTTTTGGTCTTCCTTTCGATTGACCAACGCCCCTGCAGCGTTCATGGATCTCATGAACTGGGTTTTTAGCCGTATAGATAGCTTTGTCGTAGTGTTTATGGATGATGTGTTGGTCTACTCTCCGGATGAGGCCACACACCGTCAGCATTTGTAGTGGTTAGAGGTCCTTCGTGAGCACAGCTGTATGCTAAATTCAGCAAGTGCATTTCTGGATGCGCGAGATTCATTTCCTCGGGCATGTTATCTCCGGTGCTGGTGTAGCAGTTGATCCAGCAAAGGTCCAGGCAGTTATGGATTGGGAGACCCCCAAGACCCCTTCGGAGATTCGTAGTTTTCTTGGTTTGGCGGGTTACTATCGGCAATTCATTGAGGGATTTTCATCCATCGCCGCCCCATTGACTCAGCTTACTAGAAAGGGAGTGAAATTTTTCTGGTCCGAGAAGTGTGAGAGTAGTTTTCAATTGTTGAAGACTAAGCTCACGTCAGCTCCTGTGTTAGTCTTGCCGAGCGGTGTAAAGGGTTTTGCTATCTACACGGATGCATCTCGGATTGGCCTTGGTTGCGTTTTAATGCAGCAAGGAAGGGTAGTGGCATATGCTTCTTGTCAGTTGAAGGAGCATGAGAAGAACTATCCGACCCATGATTTGGAGCTTGCAGCAGTGGTTCATGCACTAAAGATCTGGAGACACTATCTTTATGGTGTCAGATTTGAGGTGTTCACCGACCACAAGAGCTTGAAGTATCTTTTCTCCCAAAAGGAATTAAACCTGAGGCAGAGATGATGGATTGAGTTCTTGAAGGACTATGACTTTGACCTTCAGTATCACCCTGGGAAGGCGAATGTCGTAGCTGATGCCCTGAGTAGGAAGAGACCATCTCTCCAGCAGGACTGGAAGATGTTGGAGGATGCGGCTTGCGCGTTGACTGAGTTAGAGCCATCACTATGCCAGGCTTTTGTAGCCCAGTTATCCCTTAGGTCCTCGGTATTGGATGAGGTGATCGAGCAACAGAAAGCCGACCCTAGACTCCAAGAGTTAGTGGGCAAGGCGGGCATTGCTCGTGATTGGGACGGTGGGATTAGGTTTCATCACCGTGTCTGTGTCCCTGATTTGGTAGATGTCCGTGAGCATGTGTTAGCAGAGGCTCATAGATCGCGATTCTCTATTCATCCGGGTAACACTAAGATGTACCAGGATTTGAAGAGGTCCTTTTGGTGGTCCGGCATGAAGAGGGATGTGGCGGATTATGTGTCCCGATGTTTAGTATGCCAGCAAGTGAAAGTCGAGCGACAGCGACCATCTGGCCTTATGCAGAAGATGGAGATCCCAGTATGGAAGTGGGAAGCTGTCACTATGGATTTTGTTTCGGGTTTTCCTCGATCTAGACGGGGTAACGACTCGATTTGGGTGGTTGTGGATAGGTTCTCGAAGACTGTGCATTTCTTGCCTATGAAGAAGAAGCAGTCAGTAGAGAGTTTGGCTAGATTGTATTAGTAGCATTATTAGATTGCATGGTGTGCCGAAGTCGATCATTTAGGATCGAGATCCGAGATTTACTTTAAGGTTGTGGAAGGGTCTTCAGGATGCTTTGGGTTCGGAGCTGAAGCTCAGTTCGGCGTTTCATCCCCAGACAGATGGACAGTCTGAGAGGACTATCCAGACGCTCGAGGATATGTTGAGGGCGTGTGTGCTGGATTGGAAGGATGATTGGGAGCGTCATTTTACTTCTAGTGGAGTTCGCATATAACAACAACTTTCATACGAGCATTGGTATGGCTCCATTTGAGGCGTTGTATGGAAGGCCTTGCAGAACTCCTTTATGTTGGGAGGAGACCGGCGATAGGTAGTTGATCGGTCCTGAGTTAGTTCTGGAGACTTCGGATAAGATTCAGTTGATTAGGAAGAGGCTTGTTGCGGCGCAGGATAGGCAGAAGAGCTACGCCGACAACAGGAGGAAGGATTTGGAGTTCGAGGTGGGTGAGCATGTCTTTTTGAAGATATCACCTACTCGAGGTGTCGTCAGGTTTGGCAGGCATAGCAAATTAAGCCCTAGATTCATTGGCCCATATGAGATTCTCAGACGATTGGGCAACGTGGCATATGAGCTAGCTTTACCCCCAGCTTTAGCTAGTGTTCACCCTGTTTTCCATGTTTCAATGCTCAGGAAGTATGTCCGAGATCCATCTCATGTGATTAGTCACGAGCCAGTTGAGATTCATCCAGATCTGTCGTATGTGGAGCAACTAGTAGCTATTCTTGACCGGAAGGTTCAGCATCTCCGGAACAAGAGGATTACGTCAGTGAAGTTCTATGGCGGAACTTCTCACGAGAGGAGGCTACTTGGGAGCTTGAGGAGGCGATGAGGAAGAAGTATCATCATTTGTTTGAGTAGTGTAGTTTGAACTTCGAGGACGAAGTTTTCTTAAGGGGAGAGGGTGTAAGGCCCTCGAATTAGTTGTCATTTTATCTTATTGTGTGTTGAGTCATGTGTATATATATCATGTATACGTATGTCGATACTTATGTACTTGTTAAATTGGTATACTTAAGTATGCATGCGTATATTAGTTGTAAATATTGCTTGATTACATGTTGTAGTAGTGTGTACATCATATTACATATATGGCATGTAAGTATATAGTGTAAGCATGGTTTTCTGCATGTTTTAAGCTCTGGCCGAAGAGCAAATTGGCGTCAACATGGATGGACGTCCATGATGAGTCAACATCCATGTCGATGGACGCCAACACTAAAGTAGACGGCCATCTATGTGGACGTCTACTTCTCTGATTTTCTGTGTGCGCAGCAGACCCTGAAATTCTGGGGCAAGCAGCTCACCGATTGGGGAGATGTCCCCAACGGCTCTCAGCTCTCCCATCAGACCTATGGGATATCCCAAGCCATTTTCCTATAAACCTTCCTCTCCTTGCAACTGAAAGACTCTCTCTTAGCTCTTTGCAAAGGGAGAAGGAACCCTAGCTGAACTGGAGAAGAACTAAACTTTGGGAGCTCAGATCCGGCGATTCAAAGCTTCCTCCGGCGATCTACTGCATTTGGAAGGGAGTTTGGACGAAGGAGAAGGCTTCCCCAACCTCGGTTTGGCAGCTACTTCGACCTAGAACCCGAGGGAAGGCTGTGGAGGAGACTTCTTGGCACTGCCCAAGGAGAGCTTCAACAGTAGATTTGATCCCTTTGGAGATTTTGTAAAAGGCAAGTACCCATCCCCGTAGCCCATGTATGTGTCCAGTAGGTTTTAAGGATTTTATGAGATTTTCCTCGTGTCTGGATCCTCACATTCACCCCTTCTTCAGAGTTTGGTCTGTGTTTTTGCACAGACAAGAGCTTGACGGCAAATCCCTTGCCGTCAAGATCCTAGTTGGCGACAGACGATGCTGCCGTTAACACCTCTAACGGCCAGACATTGCCGTTAAGTTCTTCAGGACAGAACAAAACTGTTCTGCCTTATATATCTAATTTCTGAAGTTTTGCGCATGAGGATATAGTGTAAATTTTACATGATACATAATGTAGTTAATAGAATGTGTTGTGAATGGTTGATGAATTTCGGTAAATGATGTGATTATTACATTTATTTGAAATGCATGTTAGATAAGGTCCTGAACATGTAGACCTTTGTTTACGTAGTCCATGTGAAATTTCGATTGCCCCGAAATTTTCAGGTGATGTATATGTATGTCAGTCCCTTCCCTGAAAATCCGAGAATTTTCCATGACCATGCTAATTGTTGAAATTTCGCATTAAAATAGAGGGCATGTGTAGGTTAGTCAAAATTTTCCAGTAAATTATGTAATGTGCAATAAATTCGGATAAATTTTTGTGATAACATTCATGTTAGATACAGGTCTGAAAACTGTCAATTCGATAATTATGTTGTGCTTCCACGATAATTGAATGAATTGTGGTATGAGAATGAGTATTTTATTTTCTGTAAATTATATGTAATTCATAAAAATGTGAAAATTGCAGGTGTGGTCAGAACCTGCAAACAGTGTGTGGTTAAATTTTCATGAATTTGGGTAACAGTAGGTTATGTGTGAAACTTCCATACGAAATTGAATGGTTTATGCATGCTTAACGTAATTAGGATTTGATTAGGTGTTCCCAACCTGATTAGTGTAAATTTTGAAGTGTTTGAACCTTTCAACAGTAGTACCATGATTTAGGAAAACTGAACCATGTGTTAATGATAAAACTATAAGTGATGTGTCATATTGTGAATATGTGTGTGTTAAAAACCGAAATGTGTAAAATGTGCCGTGTGTGACACTGCTTCCATAGAGGGCTGTGGAACCGTACCATGGAATAGTCCCCACGGGAAGGTTCAATGTGTAAATCCTATGGGCATTAGGATGAAATCCTGGAGGTGGACAAGTACCACTGGTTAGGGTGGAGAGTTCTCCTCCCGGTCTGCGCAGTCCAAGAGTCGTCACTGTGTTGCCTAGGTGGCGTCTATGTGTTATGTGTATGTGATGTGTCCTTCTAATGGTGGTTTAGACTATGTGTCACGACATTTAATGTGAAATGTAAATGTGAATATGTGTAAATTGTGTAATGTGAATATGTGCATATGTGTGATGTGTAAAAGTGAACCATGTGAATGTGTAAATATGTAACCATGTGATATAAATGTGTTAGAGGGTAACTTTATAATTTATGTTATGAAATTATTAAGTTCATGTCAAAACAGCAACCTTCCTATGTTTATAATGATGCCTTACATGTACAAGAATGTGTAGAAACCATGTTAGGAGTTCTTCTTTTAGATGTGTGTGAGATTCCATGCTTAGAAGGCTACCCTGTTAGCTTAAATGTAAAATGTTAGCTCTCATGTGAAGGGATGAGTAGAAAGCATGTGATAGGTATTTTGTTTTGAGATGGCATGAATCATGTATCATGTGTTGTGAAGTTGTAGAAATACATGATAGGTTGTTATTTTATTGTCTCAACCATGTTATATGTTTGATTTAATGAATTTGAAAGTAGAACTTACTTGTGATATATGCATGCGTGACGTGTATAGAGTTTACTTGCTGAGTCTTTTAGACTCATTCCTTGCTTCGGCGTATAGGTTTAGCAGGTGACCCCACTCCTTCGGAGGAGACCGCGGAGAGCGACTCCGAGCGAGGAGAGTAGCTTTGTGAAGTCACCATAATTGTACTTGCTTTCATAGTATGTAATTGAGGCATTGTAATTGAATCATTATGAATTGTGGACAAGCTATGTATTTTGGAATTAGTTTTATTATGTGGACTTTAGCTCTTTAATTCGCTATATTTATCATGTATGGTTAAATGTGGATGATGAAATGAAAGATAGTAGTTCTTTTCTTCCGCTACTCTGTATTTATATTTGTGTACATCTCGATCGTATGTTAGTGTTGGGTAAATGTCCCACTGTGATGACGATCGTTATACCGACGTGGATTGGTATAATCGTACCGGTATGAGGAGGGTCGTCGCATAAATAGTCGTCATAACCCTTGGACGATTTACCAACTTCTGAAGATTAGCTAGAGCACTAGAGGAGGAAGAGATCACCCTGACTGGATCTTTCTTCTCCGAATCTTGTTCTGCTTCGTCCTACAGAAGACCCTTCTAGGAATGATCGAAGGTAGGTAATCTCGGGCATCAACTTAAATCTAGAGTATGTCTTTTGTGAGTTCTTCAGGTCTAGTCTTGCGTAAAGGGTATCAGGTTGTGTAGTGCCCTAGATTTTTGCTGGATTGAATTATGCAATTGTGTGTGTTTTCTGCATCTAACATTGAACTGTAAATTTGATGAACTTGACATCAAGCTTCACTGACGTTGACTACAGTTGATGACATGATCGATTGCCGTCTACTGGCTATTAACGACAAGAGAATGTGTCGTTTATATTTTCCTAAAATATTTGGTTTTTTGGGCAAATCTGTTGACGGTATGATGGATTGCCGTCTACTTTATGGTCGACGACAACATATGTTGATGCTAACCTGACTTGCCAGTTTTTACTGTTAGTGTTCCAGGGAGAAAAGATCGGCCATTTTCATGGCATTTAATCGATGGATCGGGACGTTTTTGGTTCAAGGGTCAGGATTGAAGCTTAGACAAATCGTAGGTGTCCTTATAAGACCTTCATTTGGCCTTTAGGAAAGGGTTTTTCCACTGTTTCGGAGGTGAGAAAAGAGGGTCGAAGGAGGAGTTGCTGTGCAGTGTTTCATGGAAACTGAAGCAATCTGGACAGAGGGAGGACTTGAATGATCGAGTGCAAAAGGTTCTCCAAGCGTGGTTGCTGTTCTGGAGGACGGATCGAGTGATTGAAGACGGCGGAAGAGACTGCCTTGTGACCAAGGCGGGTGTCTTCAACTCTTTCCTCGTGACTCCAGAAGGAGGGTTAGAGGCACGTAACATGGGGGAATGGTTTAGGATAGTAGATTCTATAGATTTATCATTTTTGTGGATTTTTAAACCCATGAATAAAAGAGTAAGAAGGGGTTAAAGTTTTGTTATTTCATGTGCGGTTTCTGGGTTTTCTGGCTGGATGAACTAAACGTCAACATCGACTGCCATTTATTTCATGTAAATGTCAAGCTTTTGGACATCTATGTATATATTAACAACAATATGCGCCGCCGTCAACTGATATTAATGACATGGTATGTTGACGTTAACCTGTGTAAACAGCAGCATACTTTGCCGTTAAGTTCATCAGTGCTATTTTTCTGCAATTCTGATTTTGTGTATATTGTGTAATCTATGCATGTGCAGAGTTTTTTGGTTAGGCTCTGTTCTGTGTAAGTCATTACTGTTATGCAGCAGGAGAGTCATGACAATGATGTATGGGCTATGTATGATTAATTAAAGAATTTTCTTTGATTAGGTAAATAGAAAATGAAATAGTTAAGAGCTTAATCCATGTTATGATGTTATGATTGAGGGTTTCTACTACTGTTAGATGGAATCACAGACCCATTTTGCTCAGTTTTTACAGTAATTGTATGATTCATTTACATTTTGTACCATGTTAATTAGTCCAAGTTTATGAGAATTATCCTAAGAAATGATACAGAACTCAAAAAAATGTGAAACTTATATGTGTGATGCATGACCAGGAATAGAATTTTTGTCAAACTTTTAGAATTTTCAAAACTCTACACTTATTGTTATAATTTTCTGAATGATAAAATATACATGGAAATAAGTAGATGGAGAAAAAATGGACATAAATGTTAAATTTTGATGAAATCAGTAAAAGTAGTATCATGATAGGTTGTTGTTATTCAATGGAATTATGATTTCAGAACTGAGAAAATGTGATGTGAAATTGCACATTGATGTCTTGATAATTATGCATGATTTTTTTTGAAAAAGCATATAATTTCATGTAGATATTAATTGCAAGAAACATGTTATTAAATTTCTGAAATGATATGGCCAATAAGACATTGCTATTATAGAGATGCCTACATGGAACTACACCATAATGGTTCACCTACATGAAATTGACTACATGAATCCGTGGGCAACGGATTGAAATCCTAGAGGTAGACATGTTCTACTGGTTAAGGTGGGAAGGACTTTCCCTGGTATTGCGCAATAACCAGACTTCATCACTGTTTTTCCTAGGTGATAAGTGAATGTTAAACTCTACAAGATCTCTATTAATAGTGGGGCTATGTCTTGGCAACTTTAAATACATGCTACATGATATTAAATACATGCTACATGATATTGACTACATTCTACATGATATTGACTACATGCTACATGATATTGACTACATGCTACATGACATTGACTATATGTTACATGACATTAACTACATGATATAAGAATTTGTCTATATGCCATGCCACATGATAAGTAACCATCCTATGTAAAGAATGATTGCCAAATGAATTAGAGTATGTTGATAGGTAAGAGCTATGTTGTATGAAGGATAAGTAATTGGATATATTATCATGTTTTAAAATTAATTATATGATAAATCTTGAACTATCTTTCCTTGTTGCTTGCTGGGTCTAGTAGACTCACACTTGATTAACATTTCAGGAGAGGCTGAGGACACCGGAGTTAGTCCATTCTGACTCTGAGCATGAGGACGTGGAGGCTTAGTTCTTTACATTGAGAGTTTATTTGAGAGACTATGTATGTGAGATAAATTGTATTTCGAACATTATGTTATTTCTCGACTTATGAACTGTTATTACATAGACTATTGTAGTTCTTCGTGTATGCTTTAGACTTGGTAATTGGATACAATGTTGATGGAAAAGTAAATTTCATATTCTGTTGCAAACTTTTTGGAACTTAATTGTCATTTGTGTATATCTCAATCTGAACCGATAAATGTTGGATGTTTCCATTATAACACCACTATTAGATCCGGTGTGAGTTGGTACAACTGTACCGGGTCTAAGAGGGGTGTTAGAGAGATTATTATTAGAGACTTCCAGGTTGAGCATGTACATAAATGAAATATCAACAATGTATTCATATCCTTATGTCCGCATAAAGAATTGATGCAAGATTTATGTAGAATAATAGGTTATCATAACCAATGCTTGTTTTGCAGACTATGGCTACCCGTGGTCGTAGAGGAGTAGGTTCGGCTCGAGATGATGAGCCAGTTGGAGGGTCACATGCACCAGCTCAGTAGGCACCAGATCAAGCAGGCGTACTGTTACCACCCCCACCACCACTTGTGGACTATGGAGCATTGATGCAGGGACTTGTGCACGCGATGCAGACTCAGGCACAGACGGCAGCTGCCTTGCAAGTGCAAGTGCAGGCTCAGGCGCAGGCACCTGCTCATGAGGTAGGCATTGGAGGTGTATCGATGATGGAGCAGTTCAGGCGGATGACTCCACCTTTCTTTAAGGGGGAGAGTGATCCAATTATGGCGGAGAGTTGGTTACGTGAGTCAAAGAAAATCTTTCGTGCTATACGATGTACGAAAGAGGAATGAGTGACTCTAGCCACTTATATGTTGTAGGTAACAAAGATCCTAGAAGTGTTGTGTGTTGTTTTTAGTACACCCTTAGATTCATCTACCTTCTTTTGCAGGAGCGTGCCGACGTGTGGTGGTCGTCAGTACTATGCACACAGTTTAGGGATGGAGCTGTTGAGGTTGCATGGACCGAGTTTGTTCGCCTGTTCAGAGCAAAGTATATTCCAGAGCATGTGCAGGATTGCATGGAGCAGGAGTTCTTGACATTGACCTAAGGGTCATTGAGTGTGTTAGAGTATGAGGCTAGATTTGCAGAGCTGTCGAAGTATGCGCCTCACATAGTGGCTGGCGAGCGGAGGAAAGTGAAGAAATTTGTCATGGGATTGAAGCCGTCTTTTAGGACTAGACTTGTGGCTTTTGGGCATCGTTCGATGGATTAGTCATTGTCAGCAGCATGTATGCAAGAAGCGGAGATGGAGGTGTATCTGGAGGAGAAGAGGGCTTCATTGAAGAGGCCTAGATCAGCATTTCAGTGGCAAGACAAGATAAAGAAGACTCCAGTGTTTCCGCCCAAGACAATAGTACCAGCAAGAGTGGCTGCACCGACTACAAGCAGTGGCATAGTTGCAGAGAAGCCTTTGTGTTCACATTGTGGAAGCGTCACGGGAGAAATGTTTGTTGGGTGACTTCTGGTAGATGCTTGAGTTGTGGTGACAAGAACCACCAGATCCGTGATTGTCCGAGGATGGCACAGCAAACTGCAGGGAGACCTAGGGCTCAGGCTCGCGTTTTTGATTTAGCGAGAGATGAGGCTGAGTTGGCAAAGCACGTCACAGAAGGTACATTTTTTATTATGGGTATGCATCTCGTTTTTATTTGATGCTAGTGCTACGCATAGTTTTATCTCCGAGAAGTTTGCAAAGGTCTTAATGAATGATTGTGATTAGTTCTTGAGGTCTTGGAGATTCTGTTATCTGTTCATACCCCAGTAGGAACCATGTTGACTGGGCAGTGTTTTTCGTTCCTCCATGTTTGTATTGAAGAGCGGGTTTTGCCTGGTAACTTTTATCTATTGAAGTGAAGGACCACGATGCCATTTTGGGCTTAGACTGAATCAAGGAGCATTACATCCTTATGGATTGTAGGAATAAGATCATTATTTTCCGGATCCCTAGTGCAGATGAATTTTTCCATCCATTACCCAAGAGTATGACGGGTAAATTTGTGATCTTAGCTCTGAAGGCAACCCGGATGTTAAGCAAGGGTTGTAGTGGTTTTCTTGCTAGTGTTGTGATGTCTGTGGATTCAAAGAAGGCTCTGACTGTGGAAGATATTGAGGTTGTCTGAGATTTTAGTGATGTTTTTGTCGAGGACTTGTCTGATTTGCCACCTGAGAGGGAGATTGAGTTCAGTATTGAGTTGGTACCTGGTACTTCACCTATATCTATTGCTCCTTACCGTATGGCACCAGCAGGATTGTGGAAGCAGCTTGAAGAATTGCTAAACAAGGGTTTCATTCGACCATGTGTATCACCTTGGGGAGCACCTATACTCTTTGTGAAGAAGAAGGACGGGTCGATGAGGCTGTGCATTGACTACCGTAAGCTGAATCAGGTGACTATTACGAACAAGTATCCCTTGCCACGTATTGATGACTCGTTCGACCAATTGCGTGGAGCTTCTATGTTTTCTAAGATTGATCTTCGTTCTAGCTATCATCAACTCCAAATCAAGCAGGAGGATTATGCTAAAATGGCTTTTAGGACAAGATATGACCATTATGAATTCTTGATCTTACCATTTGGTTTGACGAATACTCCAGCTATTTTCATGGATTTGATTAATAGGGTTTTCTGGCAGTATCTTGATTCTTTTGTTGTGGTTTTCATTGATGATGTGTTGATCTACTCACTTGATGAGGAGTCTCATTGAGAGCATTTGAAGATTGTGCTTGAAGTCTTAAGAATGCACAAACTGTATGCCAAATTCAGTAAGTGCAATTTCTGGATGAAAGAGGTTCATTTCTTAGGGCATGTTATTTCAGGAGATGGTGTTTCTGTGGATCCGACGAAGGTGGAAGCAGTCCTAGATTGAGACACACCAAGATCATCTGTCGATATCAGGAGTTTCCTTGGTTTGGTAGGTTATTATAGGAGATTCATTGAGGGGTTTTGCGAGTACATTGACAAGGCTGACGAGGAAGGGATTCAAGTTCGAGTGGACTAAAGCTTGTGAAAGAAGCTTCCAGGAGCTGAAGACTCGGTTGACTACAACACCAGTGCTTGTGTTGCTCAATGGTGTGGATTCTTTCTCCATCTAGATGGATGCTTCAAAGATTGGACTTGGTTGTGTTCTAATGCAGGGTGGAAGGGTTGTTGCATATGTTTCTAGGCAACTTAAGGAGTATGAGCGCAACTATCTGACTCATGATTGGGAACTTGCGGTGGTGGTCTTTGGTTTGAAAAATTGGAGGCACTATCTGTATGGAGTGAGGTTTGAACTTTTCTCTTACCATAAGAGTCTTAAGTATCTGTTCTCTTAGAAGGAATTGAATTTGAGGCAACGGAGGTGGATTGAATTCTTGAAAGACTATGATTTTGAGCTTACCTACCACCCAGGAAAAGCCAATGTGGTGGCGGATGCCTTAAGAAGGAAAAGGCAGATGTTGCGACAGGACTGGAAGATGTTGGAAGATGCAACGAATTCATTGTCCGTTCTAGAGCCACAATTGTGTAGCATGTTCATGGCTCAGTTGACCATTAGATCTTCTGTGCACGATAAGGTTCTTGCATTACAAAAGGATGATCCACTATTGCAAGAATTGGTTGGGAAATCTGGCATAGTAAGAGATGAAGATGGTGTGATTCGTATGAATCATCAGGTATGTGTCCCTAATGATGTGGTTCTGCGAAAGGAAATTTTGGAAGAAGGTCATAGGTCGCAGTTCTCTATTCACCCAGGTAGTGGAAAGATGTATCAGGATCTGAAGGGTTCATTTTGGTGGTCCGATATGAAGCGGGATGTTGCGGATTTTGTAGCAAGATGTTTGATATGTCAGCAGGTAAAGGCAGAGCGTTAGCGATCCTTAGGTTTGATGTAGAAACTAGATAGTCCTCAGTGGAAATGGTAGCAAATAATGATGGACTTTGTGACTAGATTGCCTAGATCAGCTAGTGGGAATGACTCTAAATGGGTGATTGTTGATAGTTTTTCGAAGAGTGCTCATTTTCTTGCTATGAAGAAGAAACATTCCATAGAGAGTTTGACTAGGCTATACATTGATGGTATTGTGAAGTTGCATGGTATTCCGAAGTCGATCATCTCAGATCGTGACTCGAGGTATACATCTAGATTTTGTCAGAGTTTGCAGCAAGCTTTTGGCAGTCAATTGAAGTTGAGTTCGGCATTTCATCCACAAATGGATGGACAGTCTGAGTGGACTATTCAGACATTGGAGGATATGCTTAGGGCTTGTGTTCTTGATTGGAGAGAAGATTGGGAATGCCACCTAGCTCTTGTGGAATTTGCATACAATAATAGTTTCCATTCGAGTATAGGTATGACACCATTTGAGGCTTTATATGGAAGACCTTGTAGATCCCCATTGTGTTGGGAGGAAGCAGGAGATCTACATCTTGTTGGACCAGAAGTGATGCAAGAAACTTTGGCAAAGATTCAGTTGATTGTGCAGAGATTGAAGGCAATGCAAGATCGTCAAAAGAGTTATGCGGATTCGAGAAGAAAGGACTTGACTTTTGAGATAGGAGATCATGTATTTATCAAGGTGTCACCAACCAAGGGTAAAGTGAGATTTGGGAAGAAAGGTAAGTTGAATCTAAGATTCATTGGTCCTTTTGACGTATTGAGGAAGATGGGGAATGTGGCAAACCAGCTAGCCTTCCCACCATCCTTGGCAGGAGTACACCCAGTTTTTCATGTATCCATGTTGAGAGATATGTTCGAGATCGGGCCCATGTGATTAGCCAGATTTATCCTATACAGAGTAGCCTATAGAGATTCTGGATCGAAAGGTAAAAGAATTGAGATCTAAGTCTATTCTTTTCGTGAAAGTCTTGTAGATGAATTTCTCACATTAAGAAGCAACATGGGAACTTGAAGAGATGATGAAGAAGCAATATCCATCATTGTTCGGTAAGTGTTTTAACCCAATCTTCGAGGATGAAGATTATTTTAAGGGGGAGAGGGTGTAGTGCCCTAGATTTTTGCTAGATTGAATTATGCAATTGTGTGTGTTTTCTGCATCTAACATTAAATTGTAAATTTGATAAACTTGACATCAAGGTTCACTGACGCTGATTACAGTTGACGGCATGATCGATTGCTGTCTACTAGCTGTTAACGACAGGAGGTCGTTTATATTTTCCTAAAATATTTGGTTTTTCGAGCTAATCTGTTGATGGCATGATCGATTGTCGTCTACTACATGGTCGACGACAACATATGTTGACGTTAACCTGACTTGCCAGTTTTTGCTGTTACCATTCCGAGGACAAAAGATCAGCCGTGTCACGCCCCGACGTGGAATATCGAAGCGCGAAGGCAGTTGCAAGAAAAGGCATAGAGCAAATACTAGACATCAAACCATTGCACATTGAATAATACTAAAGCAAATCTTTCTCATTATTAACTTTTTAAATGTCTAGTTACAACCACTAATATCAGAGCCATTCTATAGGCCCAATTACATTGCATAAAGGAAATAACTAACTACAATTCTAAGATATCATAATGACTCAGGGTACTCCTGGCTTCACTCTTGGTCATTCCCTTCCTCGTGAGTGTATGTGTCATCCTCGGTCTCACTTGAGAACACAACATCAAATAACGTAGGGTGAGCGATAACGCCCAGTAGGACTTAAATCTCAGGCTCAAGCAGGCTTTAAATAATTAACGGATTTAATGGCAGAGTATCTAAAGATAGCAGGTACAAGAGAGTCAAAATATAGCCAGAGATAGCACAATAGGTAACAGGATAGCACAATAGCGAGATCTAGTATAGTTTTCAAAAATAGCACAAGTATCGAGTATAGCACGAATAGCAGGATGGCCATAGCACAACTAGCACAAGTATAATAATAGCACAACGAGTATACCACTTGTTTGTCATTCTAGACATCAAGAGAGTATAGCACGTTTTGTGTTTTGATTGTCATATAGATAGTCGAGATAGATAGCACTTGAGTGTAATGCCAAACACTCTGATCATTTAACTCCCATGGGCACTAGCACTTTCGGGCGCACATCCCCGGACCAGATCGGGCCCTTTATATATTTCCAGGCATTGGTTATATTGTATCTTTAGACAATCAGTCAATGGCCAATATAGAGTACCAAGAATAGTTAAGAGCACTAGATGAATAGACGAGATAGTAGAGAGAACGTGAATAGACGAGCGAGTAGAGTATAGATGAGAGCTAAGGGTGCATCACGTAAAACAACGAGTAAACAGGCGATAGTAACAGTTGCACAACATGTGCACGTCATATTGGCAGTCAGGTGGAATTCACGATCTTCCCGCTTGCCATGTTATGCACAAGTGTAGAGGTCCGACGTGATTCAAGGTAAGAGCGAACTTCTAATAGCCGTTTGGATCATATCGATCCCTAAAGGTGTAATGGGTGTTAGGGTACAACCGGCTCGTCGACCATGTGGGAATCCATGATCAGAGGAGACTTAGGGAGGCCTTGTGCAAGGGTTCACTAGTTCGGTGAAAGGAATATCCGACAGAGAGTTCACGTCAAGCCAAGTAAAGTGTGTATATAAAAATAGGTGCTCTACGTTGTAGAGGAATTCTAGAACAGTGGAGCGTCGATATCGGTATATAAACAACGCAAGAAATGAATACAAGTCCTTTAAAATAGGACAATTAATATACTTAATTGCAATAAATTATCAGATATATTATGAGATATTTTATGCCAGATTTCAGCCATATATGGATGGTTCATGTGTGTGCATGTGTATGAGAAATCATAGATAGAAAAGAAATCGTGAATATGTATTTTAAAGCATTCAATATAGCTCCATTTAAAACATGTGTTTTTACTGCGTGTATTACTGTTAAAAAGCGTGAACGCGACGTACCCATGTAAGGGTCGTGACAGAGTCATGATGAAACGCGACAAGGTCCTATATGGGTCGCGACAGGGCTGTCTGCTCAGGCGGCCAGAACGCGACGGGGTTTCCTGTCTCGTTCAGAACGCGACAAGATGATGGTCATGACGGCTCTGAGAATGCGGCATGTCGAGCCATCGCGTTCTCAGGTACTTCACTTGAGTTCGAGTAGGAAAATTGTTCTACATCGGATTGCGTGCCAACTTGACTTATTTGGACACAGGGTACTTTGAAAAATCATAACTAATTACATAGTCGATGAAAAATCATGAAACAAGTTGCAAATTAACGTAGATATGTAAGGGTACTTCCAGTAAATCGGGATTAGAGAGAGAGCATGGTTCATATGTGGTTTGAACATGAGTAAGAACGAGTTATTCAGAACATGACACAGAGATAATGATTGATTAAATTCGATCAGCATGCTCGATAAAATTTAGGGCTTTTAGGGGAAAAAGATCCCTAACAACATGAAGTATCTACAGTAAAAATTTCGTAGCATGGGATCAAGTATACATAGAGATTTGAATTAAACATGATGTCTCAGGGTTATCATATTTGCAGATCTTCTAAAATTAAGAACAAAAGATTGGCTCGATGAAAAAGAGAGAATCAAGAGGGCTTTTGTTCCTGGTGATTGGAACTACCTACAGACGAGTTTAATTTAATTTTGCTCGTGAGAATGCCTACCTTTGACTCGATTTATCTTCTAGGGCTTAGAACTCCAGGAACGAAGGAAGAAGCTTGATGGATCTTCCTCTCCTCGATTCTCCTCCTCCTTGGCCTCTTCTCCACGTCCAAGAACCCCTTGGCACGAGCTAGGGCCGGCCATGAGGGTTTAAGAGGTGTATTTATATAAATAAAAGTTCCTATTCCTACTACTACTCAAATTCCTCTTAATTACGAGATTTCCTAACTCCACCTTTCCTCTCTTGCTTTCCAATCTCTAATGGGGTTAGGATAGTATCTAAATTCGTGCTAGACTATATGGAGTAGGTTTAGGAATCCAATTCCAACTCTAATTGCCACTTTTATTACTTTAATAACCCCTTTCCAATTACGAGATAATTAAACTCTGAATTTAGGGTATTTTCTTATTATTCTCCCATTGTAAATTCATATTTTTGACCCAATAAGTTCTAGAGGATCCATTAAGCAAAGCCCATTACTCTCTTCCATTTAATGGGTTTTACTTATTATCCTTTAGCTGAGTTTTTTAATTTATTATTTAAATTTTTATTTTTCTCAAAAATTCAGGTTGCTACATCCTCCCCCTCTTAAAAGAATTTGGTCCCCAAATTCATATGACCTTACAGGAGAGAATGGCTTACCGAATAGATCAGGGTAGTTGCTTCTAATAATTCCTTCTGGTTCCCATATGGCTTCTTCCATTCCGCGGTTATTCCTTAAGACCTTCACCACGTGAATGGGACGATTTCTGTGTTGTTGTACCTTCCGGTCCAATATCTTGATCGGCTTCTCTTCATATGTCATGCCCTTGTTTAACACCAGATCATCATGACGAATGACATGTGTAGGATCGTACACATACTTTCTAAGCATGGAGACATGGAAGACATTGTGCACACTTGCCAAATTTGGCGGCAAGGCCAGTCTGTAAGCAACTTCACCAATCCTTTCAAGTACTTCGAAAGGACCAATGAATCTTGGACTAAGTTTTCCTTTCACTCCGAATCTTTGAATACCACGGGTAGGAGATACTTTCAATAGCACATGATCTCCTATTTTAAATTCCAGATCTCGTCTTCTCTTATCAACATAGCTCTTCTGTCTAGACTGAGCAATCTTGAGTCGATCTCGTATCATCTGTATATCCGGGGTTGTACTTTGTACCATGTCAGGTCCTAACCATTGTTGTTCTCCCACTTCATTCCAGCACACAGGAGATCTACAATTCCTGCCATAAAGTGCTTCAAATGGTGCCATTTTAATACTCGCCTGGTAACTGTTGTTATAGGCGAACTCAATCAAGGGTAAGTGTTCATTCCAACGACCATTGAAATCTATAATGCAGGCTCTTAACATGTCTTCTACAATTTGATTTGTCCTCTCAGTTTGCCCATCAGTCTGCGGGTGAAAGGCGGTACTAAAATTAAGCTTCGTACCAAGGGCAGTTTGCAGACCTTTCCAAAAATGAGAGGTAAACCTTGGATCTCGATCTGAGATAATAGATGACGGAATATCGTGCAACCGCACGATCTCCTTTACCTATAATGCAGCTAGCACCTCCACAGACCATGTACTCTTTATGGGTAAGAAGTGCTCAGATTTGGTCAACCGGTCAACGATGACCCATATGGCATCAAGTCCACCACGAGTTCTGGGTAAACCCATGATGAAGTCCATGCCAATGCTTTCCCACTTCCATTTTGGGATATCTAGTGGTCTAAGTACACTAACCTTCCATCTTCAGTCACGGCAAAATCCAGTTTGTCCGCTAAGGTTTCCTTGACACGAACCAAGAATGGATCATTGTCCTGTTGCATCTTGATTTCCTCCAGCAGATCGGATTGGATCTTGAGATTGGCAATCAAAACATGATCATCCCTATGTTCAATATTTAGGTCTAGCCTCGCGAATTGTTCAAGTAATTGCATCTCGCCAAGGACTAGACTTGAGATAGATGCCATTGGATTTCTACTAAGAGCATCAGCCACAGCGTTTCCCTTACGTGGATGGTACTAGATGTTGAAATCGAAGTCCTTTAGATACTCTAACCATCTTCTCTATCTCATGTTGAGTTCTTTCTGGGAGAATAGGTACTTTAGACTTCTATGATCCGAATAGACAGTGAATTGCTCACCATAGAGATAGTGCCTCCAGATTTTTAATGCAAAGACCACGGCAGCCAATTCTAAGTCATGCACAGGGTAGTTGACTTCATGCGTCTTCAATTGCCTTGAGGAATATGTGATGACCTTCTCCTTTTGCATTAGTACACAGCCTAGCCCAATTCCTGATGCATCAGTATAGATAGAGACACTTTCTCCCTCTACTGGTAGAGCGAGAACGGGTGCTGAGGTAAGGCAATCTTTGAGAGTTTGGAAACTCTTCTCACACTCTTTACTCCAGGAGTAGGGATTCTCCTTTCGTGCCAGACGCGTGAGTGGTACGGCGATCTTAGAGAAGTCCTTTATGAACCGCCTATAGTATCCAGCCAGTCCTAAGAAGCTTCTAATTTCTGTGACATTGGTTGGTCTCTCCTAGTTGAGTACAACTTCGACTTTGGAAGGATCAACAGAGATGCCATCCTTTGATATGACATAGCCCAAGAAAGACACCTCTTCGAGCCAGAACTCGCACTTGCTTAATTTTGCATATAGTTTGTTGTCTCGTAAGACTTGCAGTGTGGTCCTCAAGTGTTCTTCATGATCTTCCTTGGTCTTGGAGTATATGAGGATGTCGTCGATAAAGACGACTACGAACTTGTCGAGGTATGGCCGATATATGCTGTTCATGAGTTGCATAAAGGCTGCAGGAGCATTGGTTAGACCAAAAGGTATAACAACAAATTCATAATGTCCATACCTGCTCCTGAAAGCTGTTTTGAGGATATCGTTATCCTTGATCCTCATTTGATGATAACCAGATCGAAGATCGATCTGGAGAAATATTGCACTCCAGAAATTTGGTTGAATAGTTCGTTGACCCTAGGCAATGGATATTTGTTCTTGATGGTAAGCTGATTGAGTTGTCGATAGTTGATGCACAGCCTCATCGACCCATCCTTCTTCTTGACGAATAGCACAGGTGCTCCCCAACGGGAGGTACTTGGTCTGATGAACCCCTTCTCTAGCAGCTCCATCAGTTGTGCTTTTAGTTCTGTCAATTTGGCAGGCGACATCGGGTACGGTTGACGTGATACCGGGGCAGCTCCAGGAGTCAACTCAATGGCGAAGTTGACGTCACGTTCAGGGGGGACTCCGGGTAAGTCTTCAGGGAATACATCTGGGTAGTCCTGGACTATGTGGATGTCTTCTATTTTTGAATCCTTCTTTTCGACTATGATGGCCGCAAGGAAATCAAAACATCCTTTCCTTATCATGTTATGGGCTTTTAAAGCGGAGACTAGAGACATCCGTCTCTTATGTTTAATCCCAATGAATGTTAATTTTGGAAAGTCACTAAACGTCACCCTTCCTTTCTTACAATCGACGCTTGCCCCATATGTGGACAACCAGTCGGCTCCCAATATGACATTATACACTTCCATGGACATACATACCAGGTCGGCCTTTAGGTTAAGGTCTCCGATCATTACATCGGCAGATGGAAAGTATTGGTTTAGTTTCTCCTTCTCCCCCAAGGGTGTTGTGACAGAGGATTCACAACCCATGGTTGTAGGTTTTGCAGTCAGGGTGTCAGCAAAGTGTTGAGATATAAATGAATAAGTAGCTCCAGTTTCAAATAACACAAATGCTGGCAAGGAAAAGACTTGCAGGGTACCTTCTACCATGCCACCTTCCTCGATGGTTTCTTCATTGTGCAGGGCTTGCAGCCTGCCCTATTTCTAAGGCATAGCAGTGCGCTTCTCATTTTCTTTCAGCATCGGGCACTCGGGTATGCGATGCTCATGACTTCCGCAGTGCAGACACGCTCCGGATTTTCTCCAGCATTCATGAGCCGTGTGACCAGGCTTGTCACAGTGTTTGCAGTGGCTCTTTGTTGGAGTGTTGGGTATGAAAACCTTGGGTTTCCTTTCTTGGCTAGATCCCTCCGTAATGTTGAAGGGACGCTTCTTGCCATTGGTAGGCCTAGCAAATGACTGACCCGAGGTCACTTCCTTCTTGACGAACTTCCCTTTGATACGGCCGGTGAAGTCCGTAGCATCTTCTAGCAGCTGAGCCCTCTTCACCATCTCGGCGTAGGTCGGGATGTCGAAAGGTGCAAGTTGAGTGATGTAGTGGGGCTTAAGGCCATTTAGAAAGTGCTTAGCCTTCATCCTTTCAGTGTTCACCAGATGTACAGCATAGCGTGCCAGTCTAGAGAACTGGGCTTCGTATTCTGCTACTGTCAGGCTTTGCTGTTTAAGAGCAGCGAATTCAGCAGCTTTCTTTTCTTGTACTCATTCAGAGAAGTACTTAGCATTATAAGCTTCCTTAAATTTGGCCCAAGTAAATTGGCCGTTAGATTTTGTGGCTTCCACGGACTCCCACCATGCGCGGGCATCCTTCTTCAGCTGGAATGTCGCTAATAGGAGTTTGCCTCCGTCCGCACATTGCATTATACGGAAGATCCTTTCCGTTTCCTTTAGCAAGTGCTCCGCTTCATCTGGATCCGTAGACCCACTGAACCTAGGCAGGTTCAAACCCCTGAAATTATGATGCAGCTCGCCTGCACCCAGTTGGTTCCCTCCGCGGTTACCACCGCGTTACTGGGTGGCTTGTAGTATGGCACGAGTCAGTTCTTGGAGGGACTGTTGCATGCCTCTCATCTGGGCACGTTCCGCAGTCATTGTAGCTGTTTAGTTCCTACAAAATAGTTTGATAGTTATAATGCTGATTAAAAGTTTAATTTGTGCGTGTGTGAGTTTATTTTAGCTGATTACCCATGGTTCTACCCACATCTCTCTTAGGTAGGATTACTGACTCTTAGTCGAGGCTAGTCAACCTAGATCACCCTATACTTAAGGATAACCTAAGCTCTGATACCACAAAACTGTCACGCCCCGACGCGGAATATCGGAGCGTGAAGGCAGTTGCAAGAAAAAGGTATAGAGCGAATACTAGACATCAAACCATTGCACATTGAATAATACTAAAGCAAATCTTTCTCATTATTAACTTTTCAAATGTCTAGTTACAACCACTAATATCAGAGCCATTCTATAGGGTCCAATTACATTGCAATAAAAGGAAATAACTAACTACAATTCTAAGATATCATAATGACTCGGGGGTACTCCTGGCTTCACTCTTGGTCATTCCCTTCCTCGTGAGTGTAAGTGTCATCCTCGGTCTCACCTGAGAACACAACATCAAATAACATAGGGTGAGCGATAACGCCCAGTAGGACTTAAATCTCAGGCTCAAGCAGACCTTAAATAATTAACACATTTAATGGAAGAGTATCTAAAGATAGCAAGTACAAGAGAGTCAAAATATAGCCAGAGATAGCACAACAGGTAACTGGATAGCACAATAGCATGAGATCGAGTATAGTTTCCAAAAATAGCACAAGTATCGAGTATAGCACGAATAGCAGGATGGCCATAGCACAACTAGCACAAGTATAATAATAGCACGACGAGTATAGCACTTGTTTGTCATTCTAGACATCAAGAGAGTATAGCACGTTTTGTGTTTTGATTATCATATAGATTGTCGAGATAGATAGCACTTGAGTGTAATGCCAAACACTCTGATCATTTGACTCCCATGGGCACTAACACTTTCGGGCGCACATCCCAGGACCAGATCGGGCCCTTTATATATTGCCAGACATTGGTTATATTGTATCTTTAGACAATCAGTCAATGGCCAATATAGAGTACCAAGAATAGTTAAGAGCACTAGTTGAATAGACGAGATATTAGAGAGAACGTGAATAGACGAGCGAGTAGAGTATAGATGAGAGCTAAGGGTACATCACGTAAAACAACGAGTAAACAGGCGATAGTAACAGTTGCACAACACGTGCACGTCGTATTGGCAGTCAAGTGGAATTCACGACATTCCCACTAGCCATGTTATGCACAAGTCTAGAGGTCCGACGTGATTCAAGGTAAGAGCAAACTTCTAATAGCCGTTTGGATCATATCGATCCCCAAAGGTGTAATGGGTGTTAGGGTACAATCGGCTCGTCGACCATGTGAGAATCCATGATCAGAGGAGACTTACGGAGGCCTTTTGCAAGGGTTCACTAGTCTGGCGAAAGGAATATCCGACGGAGAGTTCACCTCAAGCCAAGTAAAGTGTGTATATAAAAACAGGTGCTGGACGTTCTAGAGGAATTCTAGAACAGTGGAGCGTTGATATCAGTATATAAACAACGCAATAAACGAATACAAGTCCTTTAAAATAGGACAATTAATATACTTAATTGCAATAAATTACCAGATACATTATGAGATATTTTATGCCAGATTTCAGCCATATATGGATGGTTCATGTGTGTGCATGTGTAAGAGAAATCATAGATAGAAAAGAAGTCGTAAATATGTATTTTAAAGCATTCAATATAGCTCCATTTAAAATAGGTGTTTTTGCTGCGTGTATTACTGTTAAAAAGGCGTGAACGCGACGTACCCATGTAAGGGTCGCGACAGAGTCATGATGAAACGCGACAGGGTCCTGTACGGGTCGCGACAGGGCTGTCTGCTCAGGCGGCCAGAATGCGACAAGGTTTCCTGTCGCGTTCAGAACGCGATAAGATGATGGTCGCCACAGCTCTGAGAATGTGGCGTGTCGAGCCGTCACGTTCTCAGGTACTTCACCTGAGTTCGAGCGGGAAAATTGTTCTACATCAGACTACGTGCCAACTTGACTTGTTTGGACACAGGGTACTTTGAAAAATCATAACTAATTACATAGTCGATGAAAAATCACGAAACAAGTTGCAAATTAAAGTAGACATGTAAGGGTACTTCCAGTAAATTGGGATTAGAGAGAGAGCATGGTTCATACATGGTTTAAACATGAGCAAGAATGAGTTATTCAGAACATGACACCGAGATAAAGATTGATTAAATTCGATTAGCATGCTCGATGAAATTTAGGGCTTTTAGGGGCAAAAGATCCCTAACAACATGAAGTATCTACAGTAAAAATTCTGTATCATGGGATCAAGTATACATAGAGATTTGAATTAAACATGATGTCTTGGGGTTATCATGTTTGCAGATTTTCTAAAATCATGAACAAAAGATTGGCTCAATGAAAAAGAGAGAATCAAGAGGGATTTTGTTCCTGGTGATTGGAACTACCTACAATCGAGTTTAATTTAATTTTGCTCGTTAGAATGCCTACCTTTGACTCGATTTAACTTCTTGGGCTTAGAACTCCAAGAACGAAGGAAGAAGCTTGATGGATCTTCCTCTCCTTGATTTCTCCTCCTCCTTGGCCTCTTCTCCACGTCCAAGAACCCCTTTGCACGACCTAGGGCCGACCATGAGGGTTTAAGAGGTATATTTATATAAATAAAAGTTCCTATTCCTACTACTACTCAAATTCCTTTTAATTACGAGATTTCCTAACTCCACCTTTCCTCTATTGCTTTCCAATCTCTAATTGGGTTAGGATAGTATCTAAATTCATGCTAGACTATATAGAGTAGGTTTAGGAATCCAATTCCAACTCTAATTGCCACTTTTATTGCTTTAATAACACCTTTCCAATTAGGAGATAATTAAACTCCGAATTTAGGGTATTTTTTTATTATTCTCCCTTTGTAAATTCATATTTTTGAGCCAATAAGTTCTGGAGGATCCATTAAGCAAAGCCCATTACTCTCTTCCATTTAATGGGTTTTACTTAATTATCCCTTTAGCTGAGTTTTAATTTATTGTTTAAATTTTTATTTTTCTCAAAAATTCAGGTTGCTACAAGCTGTTTTCATGGCATTTAATCGATGGATCGGGACGTTTTTGATTCGAGGGTCAGGATTGAAGCTTAGACAAACCGTAGGAGTCCTTATAAGACCTCGATTTGGCCATTGAGAGGTTTTTCCACTGTTTCGGAAATGAGAAAAGAGGGCCAAAGGGGGAGTTGTTGTGCTGTGTTTCGTGCAAACTGAAGCAATCTGGATAGAGGGAGGACTTGAAGGATCGAGTGCAGAAGGTTCTCCAAGAGTGGTTGTTGTTCTGGAGGACGGATCGGGTGATTGAAGACGGTGGAAGAGACTGCCTTGTGACCAAGGCGGGCATCTTCAACTCTTTCCTCGTGACTCCAGAATGAGGGTTAGAGGCAAGTAACATGGGGGAACGGTTTAGGATAGTAGATTCTATAGATTTATCATTTTTATGGATTTTTAAACCCATGAATAAAAGAGTAAGAAGGGGTTAAAGTTCTGTTATTTCATGTGCGGTTTCTGGGTTTTCTGGCTAGATGAACTAAACGACAACATTGACCGCCGTTTATTTCATGTAAACGTCAAGCTTTTGGACGTCTATATATATATATTAACGACGCTATGTTCCACCGTCAACTGATATTAACGACAGGGTATGTTGACGTTAACCTATGTAAACGGCAGCATACTTTACCGTTAAGTTCATGAGTGACATTTTTCTGCAATTTTGATTTTGTGTATATTCTGTGATCTATGCATGTGTAGAGTTTTTTGGTTAGGCTCTGTTATGTGTAAGTCATTACTGTTATGCAGCAGGAGAGTCATGGCAATGATGTATGGGCTATGTATAATTAATTTAAAGAATTTTCTTTGATTAGGTAAATAGAAAATGAAATAGTTAAGAGCTGAATCCATGTTATGATGTTATGATTGAGGGTTTCTACTACTGTTAGATGGAATCACAGACCCATTATGCTAAGTTTTTACGGTAATTGTATGATTCATTTATATTTTGTACCATGTTAGTTAGTCCAAGTTTATGACAATTAATCCTAAGAAATGATTTAGATCTCAGAAAAATGTGACAATTTATATGTGTGATGCATGACTAGAAATATAATTTCTATCAAAATTTCAGAATTTTTGGAACACTGTACTTACTGTTATAATTTTCTGAATGATAAAAGTATACATGAAAATAAGTAGATGGTGAAAAAAGGGACATGAATGTTGAATTTTGATGAAATTAGTAAAAGTAGTATTATGATAGGTTGCTGTTATGTAGTGGAATTATGATTTCAGAATTGAGGAAATGTGATGTGAAATTGCACATTGATGTCTTCATAATTATGCATGATTTTTTTGAAAAAAAATGATATAATTTCATGTAGATATTAATTGCAAGAAACATGTTATTAAATTTCTAAAATGATATGGCCAATAAGACATTGCTATTATAGAGATGCCTACATGGAACTATACCATAGAATGCCCCTATGGTAATGGTTCACCTACATGAAATTGACTACATGAATCCGTGGGCAACATATTAAAATGCTGGAGGTAGACATGCTCTACTGGTTAAGGTGGGAAGGACTTTTCCCGGTATTGTGCAATAACCAAGACTTCATCACTGTTTTGCCTAGGTGATAAGTGAGTGTTACACTCTACATGATCTCTATTAATAGTGTGGCTATGTCTTGGGAACTTTAAATATATGCTACATGATATTAAAAACATGCTACATGATATTGACTACATGCTACATGATATTGACTACATGCTACATGACAATAGGTAAGAGCTATGTTGTATCAAGGATATGTAATTGGATATGTTATAATGTTTTAAAATTAATTATATGATAAATCTTGAACTATCTTTCCTTGTTACTTGCTAGGTCTAGTAGACTCACACTTGATTAACATTTCAGGAGAGACTGAGGATACCGAGGTGTTAGTCCATTCTGACTCTGAGCATGAGGACGTGGAGGCTTAGTTCTTTACATTGAGAGTTTATTTGAGAAACTATGTATGTGAGAATAAATTGTATTTCGAACATTATGTTAATTCTGGACTTATAAACTGTTATTACTTGGAATATTGTAGTTCTTCTTGTATGCTTTAGACTTGGTATTTAGATACAATGTTGCTGGAAAAGTAAATTTCATATTCCGTTGCAAACTTGTTGGAACTTAATTGTCATTTGTGTATATCTCAATCTGAACCGATAAATGTTCGATGTTTCCACTGTAACACCACTATTAGATCCGATGTGAGTTGGTACAATTGTATCGGGTCTAAGAGGGGCGTTAATGGTTGTTTTCTTGCATCTCATGGAACTGGGTCAAACGAACGCCATAGACCCGTCCACTGTTTTGTTTCTAGTAATCTCTTTGGTTTCTAGTTCCATCCAAAGAAACCTTAAATTCAGGGTATAGATCAAGCAAGTGTGTTTGCGTCATTTTTCCTAGTCTGTCATTGTGTGTTTCAGTCTACATCTGTACCTTAAAAGACATCAACCGCATGTTAAAAAATGTTATTTACATGAATATGACTCTAACATTCTATATGGAGATACTGATCATACTACCCTTGACTTGCCTTTTCGTTCTGATGTTTTAATGCAAAGTTATGATGTTTCAAGAAAAGCTATGAGTTTACATGCTAGGTTCAACGTGAGTCTACTTGCTATCTCACCATGATCCTGACTATGTCCTGACTCTCCTGATTGGTTATGTTTTTTCCGTATACGGTGTGTATTCCATTTTCCTGCGAACATAGTTAGATTGTCTATGTATTATGTTGGTTTTTCCCCATAGAAACTTAACTATTGTATCTTGAAGTTCCCTGGAGTTCTCCGACTCTTTCTTCTATATACATCATGTTCGTTTAGGGTCAAAAATCATTAAAGATTATGAAACTAAAAGAAATAATGATTAGCCACGTGCTATCCGGAGTGAGTCTCTTGATTATTGTCATTATGAAATCATGTTCACATGACTATCTTTCTTGAAACCATCATGAACATGATATCGAATGTATTTTCCTTAAAAACTCTTGTTACTAGCCATCATTGACTATGGGTATTTACATTTGAAAATAGTGAGATGTGGATTGGGACTTGCTCATCGGCCATGTAGACATCCATAGTTAGAGGAGACTTACGAAGGCCTTGGTCAAGGGGTCATTAGTTCGACAGAAGGAACATCCGACGGATTGTTCACCAGAAGCCAAGAAAGGGGCTTTCCTATCTTGCAAGAGTGAATGCGCATGCCGCACGTGAGAATCACTCAAGTGCATGTGTGAGGGTCTTGTAAGTTCGATTATGGAAACCTCACATTAGGTAAGTAACAAGAGTGCTAAATATCATGTGCGAGTGTCCAAGGGCTCTAGTCTATCCCCAACAATAGAGAGTTGTAAATATACTGTTAACCATGGGTTATAATGGTTACTGACGTTGCATCTACATTAGGAGTACTATCTTGTTGAATGCTAAATGCAATAACCACATACACATGATCATAGTGTGCATTCCAAGGTGGCATAGATCCTTAGTGTGCTGTGGCATCGTGCCTGATTATTGTTACATGTGAAAAGTTCTTGCGTGCTTGCTTGCTTGCATGATATGGCCATCCTACATTCTTGCGTGCTTATATATACTGTTCTTTTGCTAGTTCTTTCTTGTCACATCATGTTAGATCTTGATCAATCTCTCTTGTTCAATCTATCTTGCTCTTATATCGTGTTCTATTGGTTTATCGTTCATGTATATCTTGGTAAATCATGTCTGCCTAATTCTTAAAATGTTAATCAATTTTATCATTGCCCGCACATTGAGATATAGATCCTACCGGGTTAGTATGCTCATACCTGCTTCTTAACGTTCTAGGTTATATAGATCAGGAAGAAGAAGGCCAGGAATTTGATGGAAACACATCTGAGTGATGAGCGCTTCTCATCCTTAGTATATGTAGTTGATTTATTTTAAGATTAGTCGATGTAGTAGGATGTGATGGTTACAGACTTATGTAACTTTCTTTTTGTTTTCTGAGATGTTATGAGTTTGAAGTTAGCAATGTTGGGTTTAACATTAATGAGATTTAGAATATTAGTTAGTGGCGATTATTATATGGGCCCTATTATGTTGTGTAGATACACATCAATAGCTCGCTAGTTAGAGGCTTCTTTGCCGACTGTCCACGTCTCAAAATATCAACTTTTAATCTCAATAATATTTCTGCTATGTACATTCTCGGGACATGACAGTTTTGTGGTATCAGATCCTAATAACCTAATAGGATTTTTTAGTCTTAGGTTTAAGTGATACCCAAGAATTTAGGTCATGGATGCTACATATAGTACCTGGTGAGAATGGTTAGAGACTAGGAATAAACTGTAATTGTAAACTAAGCACCCATACCCATCAATCTTTATAATATGACTTAGAACATTAATTGGGTATTGTCCTTTCCATAGAAATTACCTTACTCTATAGCAATGACCCTGAATCAATGGCAAGCCATGCAAGAGACTGTGGCAAGACTTACACAAGCCTTGCAAAACATAGTACAAGCTAGAGCTCAAAATGGAGTAGGAGACCAGCACCAAAATTTTCGCTGTCTGAATCCCCCTTGCTTCTCTAGATCTCCTGACCCAAATGAGGCAGTGAACTGGCTAGAGGAGATGGAGAGAGTGTTCCAGGTAATGCAGTGCACCAACAATGAATAAGTATTATTAGCTACCTTCCAACTGAGCAAGGACGCTAGAGCATGGTGGAAGGCCACCTCGGCCCACCTTCCTAATGTTGCTGATTTGGAATGGGAAGGGTTTCTAGAGATATTCTTGGGAAAATGATTATCTGAAAGGGTCAAGGAAAAGAAATCTGTGGAGTTTTCCGCATTGAAACAACGAGGAATGTCGATGGCTAAGTATGAGGCTCAGTTCGGTCGTCTGGCCTTGTACACCCCACATCTGGTGGGTACTGAACAGTTTAAGGCCAACAAGTTTATGGATAGGCTCAGGTCCATGTTATTGAAAAGCTTGGACCACACAACATCTGTACTTATGTGGAAATGGTTCAGCGAGCTCAATTAGTGGAGGATACTATGGCCAAGGTAGAAGGCATCAAAGGGAAAGAGACTGCGAAGCCGGTCTTTATTAAGAGAGGAGCGGTCAACATAGTGGGTACTTTCCGCAATAACAACAACCACAACAACAACAAAAGGCCAAATACTATTAAGGACTATGGTATAGAGAAGAAGGTCAATGTGGAAGAAATATAGTTAGCTAAGAATTATTGGTTCTGTGACAAGCCAGGGCACCGAGCATAAGAGTGCTGGAAGAAGTTGGGAGCTTGCCTGAGGTGTGGTGGTTGTGACCACCGCATACCTGACTGTCCAATGCTGAAGGACCAACCTGGTAGAGCCCAGAACGTACCTGGCGTTAGGACACCTTAATGCAGTAATGAAAGCTGATCTACCTAAGGAAGGAGGTGTGGTGGAAGGTACCATCCTTATCCAATCTCAACCTACTTTTGTTGTTATTGATACGGGAGCTGCATATTCATTTGTTTCAACTTCATTTGTTGCAACTCTGTCTGTCAAACCAGTCCCCATGAAATCCAAAGTCACTATAGCTTCTCCCCTTGGTTTTGAATCTGAACTTGCACACTACATTCCTGAATGTGAAACCATGATTGGAGGGCAGAATCTCCCTGCCAATCTCATTTGTTTAGACATGAAGGGGTATGACGCTATACTGGGTGTTCATTGGTTAATTAAGTATGACGCCGATGTAAATTGACATAATAGGAGGGTCACCTTTAAAAGACCAAACCTTCCAAAACTCTCTTTTTTTGGCACTCGTTACCACACACATCCTATCCTTATTTAATCCCTTAAAGCTTCCAAGTTGATCAACAACATTGTGATGCTTTCCTAGTCTCAGTTATGGAAACTGAAAAGAAGAAACCCATTATAGAGGAAATACCCATAGCCAGAGATTACACTGATGACTTTCCAGAAGATTTACCAGGAATACCACTCAAATGGGAGGTAAACTTCTCCATTGAATTACTCCTTGGGGTAGCCCTCATATCCAAAGCACCATATCGCATGTCGCCCATTGAATTACAGGAGTTGAAGAGGCAGATCCAAGAACTATTGGATCAAGGTTTTATCAAGCCCAGCACATCCCCATGGGGTGCACCGGTATTGTTTGTCAGAAAGAAGGATGGATCAATGAGGCTTTGCATTGATTACCATTAGGTTAACCATTTAACTATCAAGAATAAATGTCCACTACCACGCATCGATGAGCTGTTTGATTAGATCTCTGGTGCACAATATTTATCTAAGATCGACTTAAGATCATGTTATCATTAGCTAAGAATTAAGGAAGAGAATATCCACAGGTCTTCATTTAGAAGCAGATATGGACTATGAGTTTGTGGTCATGTCGTTCGGCATGACAAATGCTCCAGCAGCCTTTATGCAACTCATGAACAATGTATATAGGCCATACTTAGACCAGTTTGTAGTAGTATTTATTGATAACATTCTTATCTACTCCAAATCAAAAGAAGAGTATGACGAACATTTGAAGATTTCTCTACAAGTGCTTAGAGATAACCAACTCTATGCAAAACTTAGCAAATGTTAGTTCTGGATGGAGGAGGTGTCCTTCCTTGGTCATATCATATCCAAGTAAGGTATCTCTGTGGACCTGTCTAAGGTAGAGGTAGTAAAGAGTTGAGGAAGGCCGACAACTGTGTCGGAAATTAGAAGCTTCCTGGGTCTGGCAAGATACTATCGACGATTCATTAAAGACTTTTCAAAGATAGCTATACCATTGGCTAGACTTACCTAGAAGGAGAATCCATTCATATGAACGACCAAATGTGAAGATAGTTTCTTGTCCTTGAAAGAACATTTAACTTCGGCAATGGTGTTGACACTACTTGTAGTCGGAGGAAGCTTCGAGGCATATACTTATGCATCAAGATTCGACCTTGGCTATGTTGATGCAAAATAGAAAAGTGATATGCTATACTTCCAGATAGTTGAAGAAGTACGAAGATAACTCTTGTACATGATCTAGAGGTAGCGGTTGTAGTCTTCGCCTTGACGATATGGCGTCACTACTTATATGGTGAGAAGTTCATTGTATTTTTGACCATAAAAGTTTGAAATACCTGTATTCCAAATAGGATTTGAATATGAGACAGCGGAGGTTGTTGGAGTACTTGAAGGACTTTGACTTCACTATCCCATACCACCCCGGAAAAGCAAATGTTGTGGCAGATGCCCTTAGTAGGAAGACAATGGCTACCTTATCAAGTCTCATGGTGGGAGAATGGCAATTGCTAGAAGAATTTGCCTAGTTGAACTTAGATGCTGATATCAAGGAAGAAGGGTGCTGGATTTCTAATATTAGGGCACAAACCACCTTGCTTGAAGATATTTGAACACTCCAAGACAATGATCCTATGCTTGTAGATGTAAAGGTTAATCTGGACTAGAGGCCATGTGTTTCCTTAGCCGAAGATGGAAGACTGTTGTTTCAAGGGCGGGTCTGTGTACCTGACCATGTCGAAACAAAGAAGGCAATCATGGACGAAGCTCACAAGACAAGGTATACCATTCACCCTGGAACTACCAAAATGTACCAAGACTTAAAAAGAAGTTTTTGGTGGCCTAACATGAAAAGGGATGTGGCAGAATATGTCGCCCGTGAAAAGTAGCGGAAGATAGCTATAAAGAAATCTAGAAGGGGGGGGGATGAATAGATTTCTATCAAATTAAAATGAAATACTTATCAGATTAAAATTCTATGAGAATTACAGAGTTCTGAGTTATGCACAGATTCAAATCAGAACAGATAGAGCAAGTGAGGTATGAATCTACAGATTACTAGATGATATCAAACTGAATACCAAACGTGCCTATCAATCATCTAACGTTAAGATAGATCAATCAACAGTGACACAGAGATTTAGGGTGGTTCAGATTACACAATTATGTATCCTACATCCACCATCCATGCACACACACACACACAAATCTGCTTATATAGCCAGTTGAAACAGAACACACAACACACACACAATTTGAGATGATCGAAATCTCAAATTAGAACACACATGAAATTGAGCAGAAGGATAGCTCCAATTTCACACTACACATTGAATGATTTGAAGTTGAGATGTAGAACCAGTTGAATAATAAGAAGTTATGGAATAGATGAATCTGGTTTTGATTTCCCCCTTTGTGCTTCCAACTAAAACTTCTGGCTTCCAGCTTCAGACTGATGATGTAGACTTTTGAATCTGAGAATTCAACTTTGACTGTGATCACTCACAGCAACTAGATCTCCAATTCTTCAGATCTAAAGCAGTAGTGGCCTTCAGAACAGACCACTCTCTAGCAGCCCCTTTCCGGTTATGGGGAATGAAGAACTGGTGTGTTGCCCCAAAAGTGTGAGGATCATGGGCATTTATAGTCCCATGTATAAATGTGGTACCTCGGAGTGTGGGGGCACAAAATTCCCGCTAAAAAATTCCTGAATTAAAACCTGACACGTGTCCAAGAATTTAGATTCTGGATCATCATTCGAAGTGTGTCGTCATAATCAAGTTATGTGTCGACACATGATCTTGGCTTGCTGCTCTGTCAACACTGGAAGTCAGCCTCTGTCGACACATACTTGACTTGTGTCGACACACATGACTGAATCATAAAAAATATGGCTCTTTGGTAAACCTCTTGTGTCGACACCTTGACAGAAGTGTGTCGACACAACTGACTCCTTTCTTCTGTCTGCTTTCTGAGAACAAAGGATGTGTCGACACATGAGGGACCTATGTCGACCCAACTAGTTTTTCTTCCTGAAATTCTTCACTGGTATTGCTCTTTGTGTCGGCAATCTGATAATATTGTGTCAACACCACTGGCCTCATAAACACCTTTTTCTCTGAGTTAAACATGAAATATTTAGATATGACTTAAGCAAAGTATTTAAAATTGTATGGACCATAGTTAAACATCATCAAAACAAGAGATCCAACAATCTCCCTCTTTTTGATGATGACAACTATGATTCTTTGATCATTTCAGTATAAATGAACAAAGTATAGAAATCAGTCAATCACTTCATTTCATGTCACATGAGAGAAGCAATGACAATCACAAAGTCACATCATTGATTGAGAAAATCACAAGATCACATCATTCATTGAGAAAATCACAAGGTCACATCATTCATTGAGAATTAAACTACAGGAGTATGACATTCATATGAAAATCATAAAATTCAAAAACCAATGAGTCTCAAATTCACTTGACATAAAGTTCTCAAACCAAAAAATTGAAATATTCACACACCAACATATCTCTCCCTCTTTGACATCATCAAAAGGATAGCACTACTGAGGTGGAGCTAGGGGAGGGGCAAAGAGCTTGTGATTAATGTCTTTCAATTTCTCTTAAAAAGCTCGCAAATTGTTCCTCAATAAAAGTTGAATAGCAGTCAGTCTTGTATGAAGTGTTTCTTCCATTTTCTTCATATTTTCAGAAATGTGAACTGTCATGTGATCAATGCCATGAGGCATAGGAGGAACAACTGTAGAAGAGGTAGCATAACGACTATCTCCAATACTAATGTCATCTTTTAGTTTCCACACATTATTGAAATCAGCTTTGAGTTCGTCAATCTGTTCATCAACGTGAGCTGTATGCTCTTTCATCTGTTCCATATCACTGAAAAAATGAGCAAAAGAGAGTGTACACTTAGAAATTTGAGTTATAGCATCTTGGATAGTTTGAATACCCTGTTGTGAATTATCAAGAACTCTGGAGAGCAAGTCTTGTAGGAATGATAACTAAGTTGATGCATCACCAAGTGTGCCAACCAACCTATTAAACCATCTTAAAGCATGTTCAACAAGTTCCTGTTGCCTCAAAAAAAAACTTGTTACTGTGTTTTCCCATCTATGTATTCTGTATTCAAAATTGGTTGACATTTCTCTGATAGAGGAATTAAGATTGTCAAACTGAACTTGAAGAAAATGATAGAGTTCACGAGGGACTGAAGATCCACCAGTAGATGTGGAAGCTAATCCTTGATGTTGAAAGAAGGAGGATTGAATAAGCAAACTTTGATGTGGCACACTATCATGTGGACTCTCTTGTGGAATGGACTATTCAGGCATATCTTGGGGTCATTCCTGCTCCAATGGTGACTGTTTCACTTGTGTTTCTTGAGGAGGGTCATCACTAGGAGCTGGTTGTTCTACATTATGGTTTGATGCTTGTTCCAATACTAGACCCCTAGTGATATGATCTCCTTGAATTTTGAACCACATGTATCTTATCACATTGTTTAAACAATATGTTATACTGAGGAATTCTCTGAACTTCCTAATTTAAAAACGAGATGCCAAACTTCTCAAAGAGAGCAGTCATGTGTGCAGCATAAGGAAGAGATCTATGAAGTTCCTTGTTGTTTTAGACATAATCTGAAACATGATCTCAATAAAACCCACCTTAATCTTTTTCAACATGCAAAACAACAAAAATCTTTGAATGTCTGTAATCCTGTTTCTTCCACCACCCTATGTGTAAGAATAGTGGTGAATATATGATGCACTAACCGATGCAGTGGAGAAAAAGTATTGGCATTCAAGCTTGTAACATGTGTTTGTTCTGAATCTTTCTTGTCATAAGGTAACCCAATAAGTAAGGAATAAGCTTCATAAGATCCAACTTGAAGGTACAAAAATCTTCACCAGAATTAGGAATATCAAAAAGTTGATGTGCCAACTCTTGAGTAAAATAGATTTTCACACCTTTTACTTCAGATTTAAATCCCTCTTCTGTATCCACAAGATTTTTGTAGAATTCTTGAACCAATCGTGGATAAAAAAATTTGTGCTCACTGATGAATTTTAACCAGCCTTGAAATTCAAATAGGGGAAGAAGGTCTGGAAAGGCAGTTGATAAATATGTATCATAGATGTCAACTGACCTTTGCTTCAAAAGCAGACGTAGGTCAGACTGTAAGGATCCTGAAGGTGTTTATGTTGGAGGCTAAGATGCATCAGATGAAGAGAGTTTTGGTGTTTCTATATTAGGGTTAGAAGTGGGTGTGTCTTTGGTTGATGAGGAACTAGTTTCCTCAGAAGAACTTGAATCCCTCAGAATCCTTCTTTTAGGGTATCTTGGTGGCACAATAGACTTTGCTTTGCCTTGAGGTGTAGATTTGCCGCGTTTGGAAGAAGTACAGAAGGAGAGGAGTCTCTTTCCCTCTTCGAAGGATCATTGTTGATCTTGGACCTTCGTTCCACTGGTTGATCTTGAATAACCACACCTTTGACTACTGCTTTTGCCTTTGCTCCATGCCTTGGAGTTTGAATGGGTGCCATGGACACTGGATTTGGAAGAAGAAGAAGAAAGATGGATGAACTAGAAATCGGAGGATCTCGTTCTTCCGGAGTTGGATGAGACGAGGGAAGTTTAAAAGATGGAAAGTTGAAGGTGTAGGTCAACCTAGGGTTGTGGTCCTTAAAATAGAATCAACACCCAAAGAAATATGGTAAGATGATCCAGTGGTTCATCTAACCTAAACCAGAACCATTGACTGGGTGAAAGTGTGTCGACAAAAGAATAGAGTGTGTCGACTTGTGACCAGACTGTGTCGACCCAAGAAGAGAGTGTGTCGACCTGTGAGAACAGAATTTCAAGAGTTTGTGAAAGGAGGAGAAGGAGAATCTTTAATATGATGAGAATGACTTGAAAATCAATTGTTCAAGGATTTTTAATATGTTCATGATGTCACTATCAAATTCTTTTCATCATTCCTTTCACAAAATAATGGTTTGAGAAGCAGTAGACAATGTTTGACCATCAGATAAATCTGAAGACCTGGATCACAATTTAATAGAATTAAAATATTCTGTTCAGTAATAGATCATTCTTTCAAACCTTACTCAACAATTGCAAGATAAACTCTCCAGGATAAATGCTAATTAGTATTGAAGTTAAACATTTTAGAAGATCTAAATTGGGCAAGTTGTTGACCATTATGATTGTTGTATTTTCTTTGAAGTAAAAGTAATGAGCAGTTAGATATGGTACATTTTGTTCACATAAGTACACATGCTTTTTACACACCTGAGTCCCTGGTTACTTGAGATTACTAATCATTCTGCCTCGTGGAAATATACATTTATCAGACGCCAATATTCTCAGTTGCTCAGTTAACATTAAAGTTGAATATTTTGATTGAACCCCTTAGAACGGAGATAGCAAGATACTTCATGACATACATAGCTCATCATGTTTTGTAAATGTATGCAGTTTTTCAGTATGCAAGCCATTGCTTTGCCAAAAGAGAATTGAAATTTGATAGATACCAAAAGTTGGGCACAGACTTAGCCTTTCTCAAATCTTAAAAAAATGTGTTAAAATAATATTGATTTTAACATTATTCAACCAAAGAAATTAAATTACTTTTGAATTTTAGTGAATAAGAGAATGTTGACTTAAAGAATATGTTAAGACTATAAAATATGTATTCCTGGTTATTTTCAGAAGTTTTAATGGTCAGGTTTTGAACTACATAAAAAGCAAACCACTAAATTGTTTTTGGTCTGATGTAAGAAGAATCAGTGAATTCTTTAGCTCCCCGTGAATTGTTGACTTAGTTAAGATTCATCAAAAAATAAAGATTTTCCTTCTTCAGCATGACAGAAAATCAAATGAAAATGTCTTGGAATTTTTTGAAGAATTTGATGTCAAGCAGAGAAGAGATGTGTCGACGCAGAAATTGTTGTGTGTCGACATAGAATATGGGTAATGATCACTCTCAGTCTCAAAATAGTAAACTGGTGTCGACACAACATCAATTATGTGTCGACATAATTCTGAATCAAAGCTTCACTGACATTGCTCAACCAAGTTTGATCAAATTGCAAGTTGTTCTCTTGCAGCTTATGTACAATCATTGTTGCCTTCTTTTCAAAAAATCTTCTCAAAACATGTGCTCCCACTCAAAATGTGCATGAGTAGAATATGTGATATGCAAATGATACACAATCAAACTTGCACACATTTTTGCATTCAATCAAGCAGAATCAATATGAAAAGCATGAATATGATCATACATTCACAGTACAAACACAGGCATTTCATTCAGAATAATTTTTTTTTAACATTAATGACCCTTACATAAGGGAGATTATTGGTACTTGGCAGAGAATTTTCCTCATACATCATGATAGTTTCCAGATAAGCTTGACTTGTCCTTCTACAGTTCACCATTTGATATATCAAATAATCATTGCATAAGTGGCCAAATTATTTCCAATTTCCAAGAAAGATTTAGTGCATATTGTGAATTCCAAGCTCTCTTCTTAAGGATGTGAATCTGTCATCTGCCAAAGGTTTTTTAAATGTAACACCCCATATAAGAATATGTTAAATAGACTAAATCAACAAACTACCAACAACTCGGACTAGTCATTTTCAAGGCTCGAGCAGAAAATAAACTTTGAAGTTAAGCGTGCTCAGTTGAGAGTAGTCCCAGGATGGGTGACCTTCTTGGGAAGTCTACCAACTAGCACGGTTGTTGGGCCAGTTTGCTGGTTGGGTCGTTGATGGGATTGAGTGGGGTATTTCTAAGTAACTAAAGCTGTTAAAAAAAACTTATTTATTTACAAACTCATACCTATCTACTAGTAATATTTACAAAAATATTATTGCGACAAAAATTATTTATATACAACATTTATTTACAAAGATCTTTTATTTCCCAAAGTGTGTCTGTGAAAAGAAAATGAATCTGATTAGTCAATCTAAAAAATAAAAGATCTTTGTAAATAAATGTTGTATATAAATAATTTTTGTTGCAATAATATTTTGTAAATATCTACTAGTAGATAGGTATGAGTTGTGAATAAATAAGTTTTTTTAACAGCCTTAGTTACTTAGTAATACCCCACCCAATCCCATCATACCACATACCCCCCCCTCATAAGTCCATTGCGCTAACATTCTTTTCCTCACCACCATCGGCGCATTACGCCATTACTCTCTCTCTCGTCCAAACAAAATTGGCCACGCACATCACTTCATTTCTTTTATTCTTTCTTCCCAGGTCGACGGAAGCTGGAAGAATCCAGAGCTACTGGGCATGAAGCTGGAGGCAGTTTGTGCAGAGCTTGGGTTTGAGGCGGGAAGAGGAGCCGATGTAGCCAGGGCGATATGGTGCACTGGTGATGTGGTGCACTGGCGATTTGGGGGCTGGCGAGCTCAGGTGAGGTGCTAAGAGGGTGAGCAGTTGTGGCGCGACATATCTGGTGCACAATGGAGGCGGTGCATGCAGAGCTCGGGTGTGCGCGATGGCGACGGTGCATACTGGGCTGGCAGCTAGAAGTGGAGCTTTGGCGGCCATGTGAAGGCGCCCAGATGCGGGGCTGGAGGATGGAGTGCGGCCAGGTGCGCGTGAGGCTGGGGCGTGAAGCTAGTGCGGTTGGATCGGCCAGATCCTAGCCGGTGCGGGTATGGGGTGCGGCTGAAGCTCAGGCGCAAAGGGAAAAGGCGCACAGCGCGGCGAGTTGGGGTGTGTCGATCGTGCGAGCTCAGGTGAGGCGCGCAGATGTGAAGCTCGGGCGTGTGAAAGGGAAAAGCTGCTCGGGCGGGAAGAGGAGCTCGCGTGTAGATCATGGAGCCTATATAAGGACCCCAAGGTCGTCAGAGCCAGGGGGCTGGCTGCTTGGTGGGAGGCAAACATTTTTTTTCTCATTTCTTCTGTGTTAGGGAGATCGATCCAGTAGACATTTTTTTTCCTTTCTTCTGCGGGGGTTTCTTCCTCTCTGCTGCTGGGAGGGTGACTGCAATTTTTGGGGGTTTTCTTCTTTTCTTCTATGAGAGATTTCAGAAGGCTGCTTGGATTGTTGGCTTCTTCCTCTCTTCTGTTCGGCATCTGGGAGGGCAACTGCGTCTAGAGGCTTCCAGAGGTCTACCAAGTCCAGATTGAGCATTGAGTTTGTGAGTCCATGTCCCTATTGTAGCAGAAGACAGATCTGCATTCATGAGGATTTGGAGATTTTCTAGTTTTGTTTTCGAGTTATTAATTTTGTTCTTATCTCTGTTCTTCATAGCATGAGGATTCCGAATTAGCAGTTCTTATTTTCTGTTCTTATTGACTGTTCATCCCCTGACCTGTAGGGGTAAATTGGCTTGGGAATTTTCTATTGAAATTTTTGTTCTGTCATCTTTTCATTTCCTTTGAGCTCTAGAATATTCCAGAAGTAGAGGTTGCATCTGTGTGTAATCTTCAAGTTTTGGATTGAGCAATCGGAGAGGTGAAAGTGTGCAGAAATTTATTCCGAGCGCAGTGTTCTTGTCTATCTTTTATTCAAGCTTTTTGTCCTGTCATTTAAGAATGTCTAGTTCAGATTTCTATCGATCTATTTGATCCCTCAATTGTGAGGGTACAGTGATATCAATTCTCTTCCATTTTCAATTCTGCTTGTTCTTTCATTGTCGAGTTGCAAGGGAAGATTGATTTTAGAATGCCGTAGAACATTTTTCCTCTGTGCACCTTTGTGATTCTCTCCCTCAGACTGTGAGGAAAAAAGAAATCTCAGATCATTCCTATAGTTTAAGAAATTTCTGTTTATATTTGGTGTTTCTCCCAAACTGTGAGGGATTTTGCAGTATATAGTTTTACTAGGTTTGCAGATTTTTAAGTCAAACTTTATTCAGCCTCTCTGTGGATATGACCTGATCTCATCTCTTTGTTAGTTCATCTTTGCTATTTTAAACCTGTGAGACAGATTAGAGAAGGTGAGCATTTTGATGTTTGCAATGAACTCTACATAACGAAAGTGTACAGTCAATAATGTTGCTTTCGTCTTGGCGCCATTGCCGGGGAGGCATTAGAGTTTGATTTAAATCTATTTTGATTTGATTTTATTTGCATTGGGCTTTCTATTGACTTGTTATTGGGCTTCTCATTTCAGATTTGCACATAAGTGGAACATGGAGATTGGGCTTGACATTTGAGCCCATTGGGGAGGAGAGCTTGCTGATTTGTTTTCGCATTTTCCTTTCATTCAGAAATTTAGATAGAAGAGTGTGAGTGAAACTTGTAGTGAGGATTTCATGTACTCTCTGTGCATGTACAGAGATTTCTTTCTCCTTGGCATGTAATAATTGGCCTTTTGGTGGTTTGAGTGGTTTGGAATTAGTTTATAGTATCACTTTATATTTTCTTAGTTAGGTTTCATTTCATTTAGTTCAAAAAAAAAAATCAAAAAAATCTAAAAAATTTTCCAAATCGCTCTTTCATGTAAGCCATTGTTTTACAAATTAAAATTTCATCTTCTTAAGATTAGAATCACTTGTTTTAGAACATTCATCATTTTAATTGTCATTTGAATTCAATTTTCTACTTTGAAGAGTGCGGGGGAAAAGGTATGACTTCTATCTCTTGTTTCATGCATTAGACTTAGCATTAGAAAACCCTTGTTTGAACTTGTTTTGTTGCACTTCACATTTGTAAAAGAGTTTGTTTAAGGGTATCACCCTTTAGAAAAAATAAAGATAAGGTGCGGGATTTCATCACCCTTTCCTTTGCCCAAAAATCACAAAATTTGTTTTTTTCACATTCTTGCATTTGCTTGAACCTTTTAATAAAAACCAATAGACTTGGCCCTAGGGTTCATAATTAGATTTATCCTTTCTTAATTCCAAGACTTCTCTTTAAGTCTGGTGTCTAGGATTAGAGGTTAAAAAGCTTACGCTTAAGTGAGCTAGAGGTTATTTAATTGGGTCCATGCGAAAGCAAGGGGGCCTCCCTCTACTCCACCCCTTACCTGGCCGGTACAAGAGGAGCTAGGATTGGACTTAAGCAAGTATAAATCCGATTTGGAGAAAAATAACATAGGTCCAAGGAACACTTAGTGTTTAGGTTAATTTGTTTTGAAAGTGATTGTTTGTTTGCGTTTGTTCATAAAACTTCAATAGAAAAAAATCAATAAAAATCTAAAAATTCAAAAATCATAAACAGAGGGCTTTTCAACTGTGTATGCTTGGTAGACGCTCCCTAAATATATATTTGGCTCAACCTATAGACGAGATCGAAAGATTCTTTCATGGGAAAACTAGAATGGCCACCCAAGATCAGAACCAAGATGCTAGGAATGTAGAAGAGGTCACACCCAGACAAATGAAGGAGTACTTTATTCCTTCTGATTATCAACCTGCTACTTGCATTAGGCCGGAAATTCTTGCAAATCACTTTGAAATCAAGCCAGGAACCATTGAGATGTTGCCATCCTTCTATGGCAATCCCAATGAAGACCCCTATAAGCATATAGATGAGTTCCTAGAGATTTGTTCCACTGTAAGAATCTAAAATTTCACTGAAAATGCCTTGAGACTGACCCTATTCCCATTCTCTTTAAAAGATAAGGCCAAACATTAGTTAGGAACCATAGGGAGAACCATCAGAACATGGCCAGAAATACAGTAGGAGTTTTTGAAGAAGTTTTACCCCATTGGCCGCACTAGCACCATGAGAAGAGCAATAACTGGATTCTCCCAACACCCGAGAGAGTTAATGCATTAATCATTGGAGAGATTAAAAGAGTTGCTTAGAAAATGCCCTCACCATGGTCTGTCGAGGTGGCAAATAGTCCAAGCTTTTTATGAAGGTCCGATAGAATCAAATAGGCAGATGGTTGATGCCTTATGTGGAGGAGCATTTATGACTAAGAGAGAGGATGAGGCATATAATCTGTTTGATACATTGAGTGAGAATTCTATCAATCATGCCTCACTCCATTCTTATGAGAGGGCACTAGGACCTATAAAGAAGGCAGGGTTGTATGAATTAAGAGAGAGAGGAGAATCAAATTCTAGGGTAGAAGATCCATTAGCTAGACTTGACTAGAGATTGGAGCAGAAGTTGGAACAAAAATTCGATCAGTTACTATCTTTGACTGGGCAAGCCACACCCAAATTTTCTCAACCACCTGAAACTTGCTCTATGTGTGCTAGCTCAGCCCATCCTACCAATGCTTGTCCCACTACTACTCAATTACCCCCTTTATTCAAGAACAAGTCCAAGCTGCCCAAGGTTTCTACAAACCCTCCTATGATCCATATTCTAACATATACAACCCTGGTTGGAGAAACCATCCAAGCTTTTCTTGGAAAAATCAATCTGAACAAGTGTCTCAACCTTCTTTTAAGCAATCTATGTATGGTCAATCCTATCCCAATCAGAATCCAAGTTTTGGTCAATCTTCTTATCCCAAACCTCCACAAGTTCAAGGAAATCAAAACTCCAATCAATTTGCTCATACCAATTTCCAGCAACCTTTATATAATCAACCACCACCTCCTCAACCCAATTAGGAAGATAAAATAAATCAACTCCAAAACATGATCTTGACTCTATGCCAAACTGTGCAAGAATAACAAAATCAAAACCAAAATTTTCAACAAAATTTGGCAAGGATAGAGTCCCAGATTGCTGATGTATGTCAAAGGAGGGAATTAGGTCAGCTGCCAAGTCAAGCTATAGCAAACCCAAGGAACAACCCTCCCGGATTTTATCAGAACCAACAATACCATTAAGCCCAGGGGTACAGACCACCTGCTCGGTAAAATGCACTGCCACCACTAAACCCACAACAAGATTTTGTCCAGAACATTCCAGCACCACAGAACCAGAATCAACCTATATAACAGAACTCTCCTCCTGCCCAAGCTAGGGGCCCCCAAGTAGAAAATGCTGAAATTGTGTCTACCTTAAGAAGTGGAAAAATCAAAATAAATCCTCACCCACACATGTCAACATTACATGAGGATAAAAAAATGAAATTGAAAAGAAATTGAAGAAGAGAGTGAAGAAAATGTTGAAAAAGAAAAATCCAAGGGAAAAGAGAAAATGACTGAAGAACCTCTAGACAAAATCAAAATGAATGAAGACCCAAGCTGTTACATTCCAAGAGTCCGTTTTCCTAAAACTCTAAAGCCAAAATCCAAAAATAAACCAACTGGTAATGAAGAACTCTTGGAACTCTTTAAGCAAGTTCACATCAACATTCCTCTCCTTGATGCCATTAAACATGTGCCTGCCTATGCCAAATTCCCCTAAAAAACTGAAAGATCCAGGCACTCCACTAATTCCTTGCACCATCGGTGGAGTCACTTTTGAAAGTGGCCTTTTAGATTTGGGAGCCAGTGTCAATATCCTACTTTCTGCTATATTTGAGAAATTCAAGTTAGGAGAATTGAAACCCACTTCTGTTATCCTTCAACTAGCCGATCGTTCTGTCACCACTCCTAAAGGCTTAGTTGAAGATGTTATTGTGAAAATCAATGATTGTTACTTCCCTGCCGATTTCATCATTTGGACATGAACACTCCTCAAGATTTAACTCAGTCCACCATCATCCTTGGTAGACCTTTTTTGGCCACATCTAGAGCTAACATTGATTGTGCTACTGGGATGATGGATATATCATTTGGGGATAGGCGGGTTAGTATCAATATTTTTAGGGCATCTCGAGACCATGATCAAGGAGAGAGTTGTCTACTGGTAGAGTCCTGGAAGAATCTTGTGTGGAAGAAACAGTAGACCAAACCTGTGCTCTAGGGTTTGAGGGAGAGGAAAGACAATTTAGTTCCCTATTTCAGAATAATGATCCATCATTTCCGTTAGAGTGTCCTCCTAAGGTTGAGCTAAAATCACTCCCTACTAGTTTAAAGTACATCTTTTTAGGAGAGAATGAAACTTGGCCCGTCATAATTGCTAGTGATCTTGAGGGAGGGTAGGAGAAGAAATTGATTGACGTCTTGAAAAGTCATAGGAAATCTATAGGTTGGACAATAGATGATTTGAGAGGGATAAGTCCTTCAGTGTGCACACATCACATATACTTAGAAGAAAATGCTAAACGTCAATAGAAATGCAAAGTAGGCTTAATCCCAACATGAAAGATGTTGTTAAGAAAGAGATTGTCAAATGGCTTGATGCTGGATTCATTTATCCCATCTCTGATAGCTAGTGGGTTAGTCCAACTCAAGTTGTGCCTAAAAAGTCAAGACTAACTGTAATTCAAACTAAAAAGGGTGAGCTCATTCCCACTCGACTGGCTACAGGATGGAGAGTGTGCATTGATTATCACAAATTGAATCCGATGACCAAGAAAGTTCATTTCCCCTTGCCTTTCATTGACCAAATCTTAGAGAAACTTGCAGGCCAAAAATTCTTTTGCTTTCTTGACGGATATTTAGGGTATAACCAAGTGGCTATTCACCCTGAGCATCAAGAAAAGACCACTTTCACATGTCCATTTGGAACTTTTGCCTTTAGACGTATGTCCTTCGGGTTGTGCAATGCCCCTGCAACTTTTCAACGTTGCATGCTGTCTATTTTCTCAGACATGGTTGGGGATTACTTAGAAGTCTTTATGGATGATTTTTCTGTATTTGGAAATGACTTTGATTCGTGTCTTGACCATTTGACTGAAGTGCTCAAAAGATGCATTAATGCCAATCTTGTTTTAAGTTGGGAAAAGAGCCACTTCATGGTAAAGGAGGGGATTGTCTTAGGGCATATTGTCTCAGAGAGAGGGATAGAGGTAGATAAAGCCAAGATTAATCTCATTTCCAAATTGCCTCCTCCCAACTCTGTCAAACAAATTCAATCCTTCTTTGGTCATGCTGGATTCTATAGGAGGTTCATCAAAGACTTTTCCAAAATTACAGGACCATTGACTTCTTTGTTAAAAGACACTCCTTTCATTTTTGATGAAGCTTGTAACAAAGCATTTGAGGACTTAAAAGACATTTTGACCAGAGCTCCAATTTTATAATCTCTAGAGTGGTCATTACCATTTGAGATAATGTGTGATGCTTCAAGCTTTGCAATAGGTGCTATTTTGGGTTAGAAAACTGATAAAGGATCTGTAGTGATTTATTATGCAAGCAGAACATTGAATGACACCCAGCTTTGATACACAACCACTGAGAAAGTGCTCCTAGCTGTTGTGTTTGCCTTAGAGAAGTTTAGATCTTACCTTTTAGGAGCCAAAATCATTGTTTTCACTGACCATGCTGCCTTAAGGCATTTGCTTGCCAAAAAGGATGCCAAGCCTAGGTTGATCAGATGGATTCTATTGTTACAGGAGTTTGAATTGAAAATTCATGATAAGAAAGGATCCAAGAATGTGGTAGCTGACCATTTGTCCAGAATAGTTGCCCCGGACACTATGCCTATTGGAGATGCTTTCCCGGATGAGCACATTTTAGCTGTCTCCAATATTTCATCTCCATGGTATGCACACATTGTGAATTATAAAGTCATTGGATGAGTACTTGGAGATTGGATAAAAATGAAAGAGAGAGATTCTTTGCTAGGGACAAGTATTTTATTTGGGAGGACCCGGAGCTATTTTTTATAGGACCAGACCAAGTGATAAGAAGATGTGTCCCTGAGAGTGAGCATCAAAGTGTTCTCAAAATTTGCCATTCTCTTGCTTGTAGAGGGCATTTTTCAAGAAAGAAGACCACTGCTAAGGTCTTAGACTCTGGTTTCTATTGGCCCACATTGTTTAAGGATGCTCACCAATTTTGTAAGCCCTGTCCTAGATGTCAAACCATGGGAAACATTTCTAAGAAGGATATGATGCCTCTTAACCCCATTTTGGTTGTAGAAATTTTTGATGTATGCGGAATAGACTTCATGGGACCTTTTCCACCGTCCTTTAGATACACGTACATTTTAGTTGATGTTGATTATGTGTCCAAATGGATAGAGGCGATTGCCACAAAGACCAATGATCATAAGGTGGTCATCAAATTTGTTCAGGAAAACAGCTTTTCTAGATTTGTGTGGCCTAAGGCAATCATTAGTGATAGAGGACCACAATTCATTAACACTCAGTTTAGGACCCTCCTAAGGAAGTATGGGATCACCCGTAAGCTGGCAACACCTTACCATCCGCAAACCAGTGGCCAGGTAGAAGTATCAAATAGGGAGATTTAGAACATTCTTCAGAAGTTGGTTAGGCCTGATAGGAAAGACTGGTTAGAAAGGTTAGATGATGCATTGTGGGCTTACCGAACCACTTTCAAAACTCCGATTGGAATGTCCCATTATCGACTTGTTTTTGGAAAATCTTGTCATTTGCTGGTAGAACTTGAGCATAGAGCCTATTGGGCTATTAAACAGGTAAATTTTGATTTAGCGCAAGTTGGTCAACAAAGGACCCTACAGCTGAATGAGCTAGAAGAGCTCAGAAATGAAGCCTATGAAAGTTCCAAGATTATAAAACCAAAGCCAAAGCATTCCATGATAAACACATTCATAGAAAAACTTTTCAAGTGCATGATAAGGTTGGTTATTTAATTCTAGGCTTCATCTATTTTCGGGAAAATTGAAGTCCCGATGGGCGCATTGCGCCATTACTTCTCTCTCGTCCAACCAGAATTGGCCACGACATCACTCATGCCATTAATTTTTCTCTGGTCGCAAAGAAGCTGGAATAATCCTGTTGTCATGAAGAGAGTGGATGAGAGCTGGATGAAGCTGTGCAGAGCTCGGGTGAGGTGGGAAGAGGAGTCGATGGCAGGCGAGGTGTGGTGCGCTGGCGATTTGGGGGCTGGTGAGCTCAGGTGAGGTGCTCAGAGAGGTGAGCAGCTGTGGCATGGTGGATCTGGTGTGCAATGGAGGCGGTGGGTGCAGAGCTCGAGTGTAATCGATGGCGACAGTGCATGCAGGGCAGCTGGAAGCGGAGGTCTGCAGGCGTGTGAAGGCGCCCAGATGTGGGCTGGCGGATGGAGTGCGGCCAGGTGCACGTGAAGCTGGGGCGTGAAACTGGTGTGGCTGGAAGATGAGGCTGCTTGGCCAGATCCTGGGCGGTGTAGATCTGGGGTGCGGCTGGAGCTCGGGGGCAAAGGGAAAAGGCGCGCAGCGCGGCGTGCTAGGGTGTGGCGATCGTGTGAGCTCAGGTGAGGCGCACAGACGTGAAGCTCGGACATGTGAAAGGGAAAAGCTACTCATGCGGGAAGAGGAGCTCGCGTGTGGATCTTGGAGCCTATATAAGGACCCCAAGGTCCTCAGAGGCAGGGGGCTGGTGGGTTGGGCGGGAGGTAGACATTTTTTTTCTCATTTCTTCTGTGTTGGGGAGATCGATCCAGTAGACATTTTTTTCACTTTCTTCTGCAGGGGTTTCTTCCTCTCTACTGCTGGGAGGGCGACTGCAATTTTTTGGGGTTTTCTTCTTTTCTTCTGTGAGAGATTTCAGAGGGCTGCTTGGATCGTTGGCTTCTTCCTCTCTTCTGTTTGGCATCTAGGAGGGCAACTTCTTCCAGAGGGCTTCCAGAGGTCTACCAAGTCCAGATTGAGCGTTGAGTTCGTGAGTCCATGTCCCTGCTGTCGCAGAAGATAGATCTGTGTTCATGAGGATTTGGAGATTTTCTAGTTTTTTTTCGAGTTATTAATTTTGTTCTTATCTCTGTTCTTCATAGCATGAGGATTCCGAATTAGCAGTTCTTATTTTCTGTTCTTATTGGCTGTTCATCCCCTGAGCTGTAGGGGTAAATTGGATTGAGAATTTTCTATTGAAATTTTCGTTCTGTCATCTTTTCATTTCCTTTGAGCTCCAGAGTATTCCAGAAGTAGAGGTTGCATTTGTGTGTAATCTTCAAGTTTTGGATTGAGCAATCGGAGAGGTGAAAGTGTGCAGAAATTTATTCCGAGCGTAGTGTTCTTGTCTATCTTTTATTCAACCTGTTTGTCCAGTCATTTAAGAATGTCTAGTTTAGATTTCTGTCGATCTGTTTGATCCCTCAATTGTGAGGGTACAGTGATATCAATTCTCTTCCATTTTCAATTCTACTTGTTCTTTCTTTGTCGAGTTGCTAGGGAAGATTGATTTTAGAATGCAGTAGAACATTTTTCCTTTGTGCACCTTTGTGATTCTCTCTCTCAGAGTATGAGGAAAAGAGAAATCTCAGATCGTTGCTATAGTTTAAGAAATTTCTATTTATATTTGGTGTTTCTCCCAAACTGTGAGGGATTTTGCAGTATATAGTTTTACTAGGTTTGCAGATTTTTAAGTCAAACTTTATTCAGCCTCTCTGTGGATATGACCTGATCTCACCACTTTGTTAGTTCATCTTTGCTATTTTGAACCTATGAGACAGATTAGAGAAGGTAAGCTTTTTGATGTGTGTAAAGAACTCTAGACAATGAAAGTGTACAGTCAACAATGCTGCGTTCAGTCGTCACAGTAAAAATATCAGCCACTTGATTTTCTGTAGGCATGAATTCTAATTCAATGTTTTTATTTGCAACCTCATCTCTCACAAAATGATGTCTGATTTCAATGTGTTTAGTTCTTGAATGTTGAATTGGGTTTTTAGAAAGATTGATAGCACTAGTATTGTCACACACAATAGGTGTGCATCCAATGTCAATGTTGTAATCAAGCAATTGACTTTTGATCCACAACGCTTGAGTTGCACAACTCCCTATAGCAACATATTCTGCTTCTGCAGTGGAAAGTGCAACTGAGTGTTGCTTTTTGGATGCCCACGATACCATGCAGCCTCCTAGGTATTGACAAAAGCCACTAGTGCTTTTCCTATCCAGTTTGCATCCAGCATAGTCAGCATTAGAATATGAAATCAAATCAATATGGCAACCAGCTGGGTACCATAAACCCAAATCACATGTACCAGAGAGATATCTAAAAATTCTCTTAACAACATGCACAAAGATAAACACTGAATTGTATGTCAGGTCTACTTGTAGTAATATATAGGAGAGAGCTAATCATACCTCTATACTGTTTTACATCAACCAATTTACCTTTCTCATAACTGTCCAGTTTTATGCTTGTGCTCATAGAAGTAGATGCTGGCTTGGCTTGTTCAAACTGAAATCTCTTCAGTAGCTCTTTGACATATTTTGCTTGATTAATAAAGAATCCATCTTCAAATTGTTTAACCTGCAAGCCAAGGAAAAACTGTAACTCTCCCATAAGACTCATTTCAAACTCACTATGCATGTGTTTTGAAAATTCTTCACATAGTGAAGGATAAGTGGAACCAAAAATGATGTCATCCACATATACTTGAACTACAATTATGTGATTTTGGACAGATTTTGTGAAAAAAGTTTGGTCCACCTTACCTCTGGAATAGTTTTTACTAACCAAGAAATTGCTCAATCTACCATACCATGCTCTTGGTGCCTATTTCAGCCCATAAAGAGCTTTGTGCAATTTGTAAACATGGTTAGGATTATCAGGAATTTCAAATCCAAGTGCCCGTGCGACAAAAACTTCTTCTTTAATGTAACCATTTAGAAAGGCAGTTTTGACATCCATTTGAAACAGTTTGATGTTGTTGGAGCATGCATATGCTAACAGAATTTTCACTGCCTCTAGTCTAGCTATTCGTGCAAAGGATTCTTCAAAATCTACTCCAAATTCTTGATTGTACCCTTTTGCAACCAATCTAGCTTTATTCCTAACCACTTTCCCTTCTTCATTTAACATATTCCTAAACACCCACCTAGTTCCAATTATTGAATTTTTTGGTTTTTAGAAACTAAGCTTCAAACATTATTCCTCTGAAATTGATTTAATTCTTCATGCATTGCCTCTACCCAAGAATTGTCATTTAAGGCTTCTTCAATATTCTTAGGTTCTACTTGAGATATGAAGGCCATTTGATCTTGTTCAAAGATATTTCTGAAATGTGTTCTAGTTTGAACTTTGTCATTCACATTTCCTACAACATTTTCAATAGGGTGATTTTTAGAGTACCTGAAATTGACTCCTGTCAATGTGCTAACATTTTCTGTTGGCCTATTCTGATCTGGTGTCGACCTGTTGTTGATGTGTCGACACACCTTTATTTTCAGGTACTTCTTCTATTTCCAATGACTGATCTGATTCCTTCACAAGGATCTCTGCATCATCTTCTTGATTTCTACAAGAATTAGAGTCATCAATGTTTTCATAATGCTCATCAAAGATGACACGTGGAGTTTCCTCCACAGTTCTTGATTCATTATTGAAGACTCTATATGACATTGATTGTTCAGATATCCTAGAAAGATACCTACATCACTTTTCTTTTCAAATTGATCTAAATCTTGCTTATCATTGTTGTGAATGAAGACTTTACTCCCAAAGACTGTAAAATAAGCTATATGAGGTTTTTTACCTTCCAAAAGCTCATAGGAAGTTTTCTTTAGGGTCTTACCATAACTCTATTAAGAATGTAACATGAGGTGTTTACAGCTTCTGCCCAAAAACTTTTTGGAAGACGACTTTCAATTAGAAAAGTGCAGGCCATTTCAACCAATGTCATATTTTTCCTTTCAACTACTCCATTCTGTTCAGGAGTTCTCGGTGTGGCAAATTTATGATCAATTCCTTTGCTCCTGTAGAAATCAAAGAATAAGTTGTCAAATTCTCCTCCATGATCAGTGAGTATGAAGCAAATTTTATTTGTGTTTCCCTCTCAGTCTTATTGAAGAAATTCTAAAAATTCTCAAAAGCATAACTCTTGTGAGATAGAAAGAACACCCAAGAAAATCTAGAGAAATCATCAACAATCACAAACCCAAACTGATATCCACTAAGACTGAGTATCCTAGTAGGACCAAAAAGATCCATATGCAACAACTCAAAAGGTTTTGAAGTCATTACAGGTTCAACAGATTTGAATGATTTTCTAGTTTATTTACCTTGAGTGCATACAGAACAAACAATTGCATTTTTATTTTTCTTTATTTTAGGATGTCCATTCACAAGAGTATATCTAATCAAATTTTTCAAAACATTTTCACTTACATGACCTAGCCTATGATGCCAAAGTTGAAACAAATCATGCTGATTTACAAACAAACAAAGATTTTCATTTTGCTGTTCATTCAAGTCAACTAGATAAATATTATTGATTCTCTGACCAAGAAATTTGATTTTTCCAGATTCTTTATCAATAATTTCACATGAATCAGAATTGAATATTACCTTAAGTCCCTTGTCACACAACTGACTAATACTGAGCAAATTATGATCAAGGCCTTTAACTAATAACACATTTTCAATGGAGTTTGAGAAATTCTTACCAACATTTCCTGTGCCAATGATTTAACCTTTATTTTTACCTCTAAAAATTACCTTACCCCCATCCTTCTCAACCAATGAATAGAATTTTTCTTTGTCTCCAGTCATATGCCTGAACAGTCGCTGTCGAGGTACCATTTGTCTTTCTTGTAGGCTGTAACACATTCCTGCAATGGAATTTAGAAAGAAGATTTTGGTACCCAAATTGCTTTGGGTCCCATCAATTTTTTCAATTTGCTAACAATATGCCTTAGAATCCAAACTTGCTTGACTCTACATGCATTCATGTTAGATCTGCAATTTGGATCAGAATGCCCAATTTTTTTACAAGTTTTACATGACATGAATTTATGAAATGTTAAAATGTTATCAATTTTTTGATGAAAAATAGATCCGACAACTTGCTTCATGTTCTGTTGATCATTGAAATGAGCTCTTCTATGTTGAATTTGTGTTCTGGAATTTGTGGATTGATTCTCAGTTTTGTGCTTTGAATTCAAGGATTGTTTCTCTTGAGTATTTATTCCAAATTGATGGTAAGAAGATGATCCTTTAACAAAAGATGTTATCAATGTCTGTCCACATTTCTTTTTGCTTTTAGATTGAAAACCTAATCCATGCTTTGTAGTGTTCATTTGAACCCCAAGATTGCATCTAGATTTTGTTTTCCTTTGACAAATTTTGACAGAGTGTCATTCTTATCATGCAATTCTTTTTGTGTATTTTTTAATTCTTTTTCTCTCTTGAGCTTTTCAGTCTCATTAATCAGAATCTATTTTTCTTTTTCAGCATTTTGACACCTTTCCCTCACATTATCAAGTTGCTCATTAAGAATTTCTTTTTCATTTTTGAAATTGACATTTCATTTTTCAGGAGATGAATTTGTTCAGTATTTAGAGAGTCATGCAAGATACTATTAATTTTCTTTTTAGGAACTTATTTTCAGATTTATACTCACATAACTTCTCAAACAAGGTAGCATAAGCTTCTTCCCAATCATCAATAGAGAAATCTTCAAATGAAGAATTTATCTCTGTGTTTTCCTCATTTCTTGCCATGCGACAAGTAATTTCTTCATCATCAGATTCACTATCTTCTTGTTTTTCCTCATCTTCATCACTCCAGGTAGCTAACATAGCTCTGGTCTTCTTGAACATTTGGTTTTTCAATTTTCTTTTCAAGTCAGGGCATTCTCCTCTCATATGCCCTTGTTTTTGCATTCATAACAAATGATGTCAGTCTTTTTATTTAACTCAATTTTCTTATTGAACTCTGGTTTCTTAGAGAAATCTTTCATAGTGAAGGGCTTGGATTTACCTTTCCCTTTCTTTCTTAGAAATTTCTTGAATTGCTTGGTCAGTAAGGCCATTTCACTGTCATTTTCTTCATCAGAGGATTCATCACTGTCATCACAACTTTCAATAACATTTTTGGAGCTAGATGTTGCTTTCAATGCTATTATAGACTCATTCCTTTTCAAATTGATTTCATAAGTCATCAAAGATCCTATTAGCTCATCTAATTGCATGGTGGACAAATCTTTGGAGTCTTCAATAACAAAGGCTTTTGTATGTCACGCAGATGGAAGAGACCTTAGTATCTCCTTACAAGGTCACTGTTAGAGTAGTCCTTTCCAAGACCTTTAAAACCATTTACTATTAGCATGAATCTAGTAAACATTTCAGAGATTGTTTCACCATTTTTCATCCTAAACATCTCAATTCAGAAACCAACATACTTGCCTTTGTTTCTCTTACCTCAGAGGTTCCCTCATAAATAAGTTGAAGTTTGTCCCACATTTCCTTTGCAGACTTACATGAGAAAACTCTGGAATATTTCTTGGGAAGGATAGCACACTGCATCATGTTCATTGCACTCCAGTTGAGTGTATATTTTTTAATTTGTTCTTTGGTCCATATGTCTTCATCTTCTGGAAGCTCAGCAGGACCCTTGTCCACATTTTTCCAAAGTTCATAATCTTGTGCTCTCAGGAACACCTGCATCTCGTTTTTCCAGTATGAATAATCAGTTCCATCAAAGAATGGAGTTCTAGTGACTGAATGACCCTCAGCCACAAACCCCTTGTTAACATCCATAGCTAAACACTCTTGATCATTAGATCAAACACCTATCAGGTGCAAAGAGAACCTGTACTGATACAAAATGAGAAGTAGCAGAAGATAGCTATGAAGAAATCTAGAAAGGGGGGGGGGATGAATGAATATTTCTACCAAATTAAAATGAAATACTTATCAGATTAAAATCTATGAGAATTACTTAGTTCTGAGTTATGCACAGATTCAAGTCAGAACAGATAGAGCAAGTGAGGTGTGAATCTACAGATTACTAGATGATATCAAACTGAATAGTAAACGTGCCTATCAATCATCAAACGTTAGGATAGATCAATCCACAATGACAAAAGATTTAGGGTGGTTCAGATTACACAATTATGTATCCTACATCCACCATCCACACACACACACACAAATCTGCTTATATAGCGAGTTCAAATAGAACACACAACACACACACAATTTGAGATGATCGAAATCTCAAATTAGAACACACACATGAAATTGAGCAGAAGTATAGCTCCAATTTCACACTACACACTGAATGATTTGAAGTTGAGATGTAGAACTAGTTCAATAATAAGAAATTGTAGAACATATGAAACTGGTTCGAATTTCCCCCTTTGTGCTTCCAATTGAAACTTCTGGCTTCCAGCTTCAGACTGATGATGTAGACTTCTGAATCTGAGAATTCAACTTTGACATTGATCACTCATAGCAACTGGATGACCATTCTTCAGATCTGAAGCAGCAGTAGCCTTCAGATGAGACCTCTCTCTTGCCGCCGCTTTCTAATTCTAGGGAAGAAGAACTAGTGTGTGTTGCCCCAAAAGTGTAAGGATCATGGGCATTTATGGTCCCATGTATCCACGTGGTACCTTGGAGTGTGGGGGCATAAAATTCACGCTAAAAAATTCCTGAATCAAAACCTAACACGTGTCCAAGAATTCAGATTCTGGATCATCATTCGAAGTGTGTCGACATAATCAAGTTATGTGTTGACACATGATCCTAACTTGCTACTCTGTCAACACTAGAAGTTAACTTGTGTCGACACATACTTGACTTGTGTCAACACACCTGACTGAATCATAAAAATATGGCACTCTGGGAAACCTCTTGTGTTGACACCCTGACAGAAATGTGTCACCACAACCGACTCCTTTCTTCTGTCTGCTTTCTGAGAACAAAGGATGTGTCGACATATGAGGGACCTGTGTCGACACAACTAGTATTTGTTCTTTAAATTCTTCACTGGTATTGCTCTTTGTGTCGACACTCTGATAATATTATGTCAACACCACTGACCTCATAACGCCTTTTTCTCTGAGTTAAAGATGAAATATTATGTTAGATATGATTGCAGCAAAGTATTTAAAATTGTGTGGATCCTAGTTAAACATCATCAAAATAAGAGATCCAACAAGGTCTAATGCAAATAGTGTGATTAAATTGTCTGGCAGTGAGAAGCGAAATCCCTATGCAATCATCTAGCATAGCAAATTCAAACCACAATCAAACCAGAGTGCATAAGGGATTTTTAAGGTGGCTTGGAGAACACAAACTATGTCTCCTATGTCCACCCCCCCACAATAGAGGAACACACTACTTGTAATACCCTGCTTCCCAGCATTTCGTCCGGCGTCTTGGATGACTATCCACTAACGCGTCCAGGCTGGGCGACGCGTTAGTGTGGCTTTATTGGTGTCTAACACGGCAGTCATCCTTGCTGTGACCAGCTTGTGTGTCTCATTCTTGTCGTGCCCGACTTTCCCGTCGCGTTCTTGTCGCGATCGGTCAACGGGTCACGACAGTGTTCCATCATTTCAGTTGTTTACGCCTGTTAGGGTGGCAGGTGTGTCAGTACAACCTGTTGGGTTGTCGCGGCGTCCCTGGGGGATGCATTCTTGTCGCAGTGCGTTGACCTATCGCGTTAAGGTCCTTAACGCGACGCGTCGCCCCATCGCGACTTGGGTGCCAAAGGCTTAAGGACTTGGCCAATGACCCTTCTTCCCTCTCTTCTTCCTCTTCCCTTTCCTCTCCTCCGGTGGGAGCTCTGCCTCCCTCTCTTCCCTTTGTGTGTTTCAGGTGTGGAGGAGGGCCGTGTTTGCGTTCTCGATGTCATGGAGCTTGCGTGGAGCGAGGAGGAGGTGGCCACTCTGATGTGAAGGGCTCCAATGGGTTCGTTTCTTCTTGGAAGGTAGGGATTGCTTGTGCCCTTCTCGATCGAGGTGGATTTAGATCCCTTTGTGGTTTGTAGATAGCATTTATTGCTTTTCCATGCTCCCCTCCCCCATATGATGTGTTTATGGTGTGTGGGTGGCCCCGGGATGGAGCATCCCGTGGGTTTGCCTCTCGGGTGGTGTCGTGACCGCAGTGCACATCGGGACACCAGAAGAAACGTCAGCCCAGTTGGTCGCGATGCGTTGCCCCGTCATGATAAGGATCACTATCGTGACACAGCAAGGGGGGACGCCACAGTACTTGTGTTGCCTCGGGTGTTTCCGTGGTTCCGGTTGAGGTGTCGGTGTGTGCCCCAGGAAAGGCTTTCCCTTAGGAGCTTCAGGTGGGGAACGTGGTAGGTTACATCGCTGCATTTAGTGACTAAAGGTGACACCTTCGTGGTCGTGTCCTGGCAGTAGTGCCAGGAGGGTCGCATCTGTCTAATAATCGATTGACTGGTAGTCAATCGATTATTAGCAGAGAGATGGGTTTTAACATGATACTGGTGGTGTTCTGAGGTTCTAAGAGATGGGTTTTAACATGATACTGGTGGTGTTCTGAGGTTCTCGCTTGTTCGTGTGTGCCTTGGTTGGCCGACAGCCCTCTTGAGGGTCCGTGCGTGCCTCGTGCTTGCTAGGCTTGTCGTGGGTTACAAGCCAGCGGTTCAGCGTGGTTCTTATTGTGCTTGCCCCGCCTATTCGCCTAGTTCTTGGCACTTGAGGGCTTGTCCCATTCAGAGGCTGTCTCCGTTGCCTGAGACCCCCATCCTCGGGACCCTATTGAGGGAGTGCTCTGGGCTACGAGCGTGCTCTAGTGGCAGCTGAGTTGGCAGACTCCAGAGCAAAGGGGAAAATGAGGTTTGGACAGCAGCTGTAACATCTCAGGCTTCCAGTTTTCCCCTGTTGTGTGTTTTGGATGACTGGCTGCTAACGCGTCCTGAATGGCCGACGTGTTAGTGTCGCGACGGAGTTGCCCGTCGTGACAGTGATCTAGGTCGCGACCACTAGGTGCATCGCATTCCTATCGCACCCGGTCAACAGGCCACGACAGGGTTCTACTTTTTGGTCGCCTGGCACATGTCAGAGTGGCAGGCGGGTCAGAGCGGCTGTCGGGTTGTTGCGGCATCCCGGTTGGCCGCATTTTGGTCGCGGTGGGGGTGGCCGTCGCGTTAAGGTTTGTAACGCGACGCCCCGCCCCAACGCGTTCTGGGGGCCAGAGGCTAAAAGCCTTGGCCGGCTCTCCCTTTTCCTTCTTTGGATTTTCCCCCTTCCCTCCTCCTCTCCGAAGAGGGGGAAGGTCTTCCCCTTTGAAGGATCGATAAAAGGTGCAGACAAGATCTAGAAGGGGGGGGGGTTGAATAGATCTATGCCAACTATGCGGAAGCTAAACCAGTTTTGAAAAACCTTTGAATCAGAGTTAGATTGAAAGCAAATTTCACAGATCTGAAGAGAGATTAGGTGAGTTAAACAATTGGAGTGTGAGAAACAAGTTGATTAGATGGATTCAAACGATCCTATGCATTCATCTAACGAAGAGAAAGTTCAAACCACAAGCAGACCAATGCACATAGATTTTTTAGGTGGTTCGGAAATCACACCACGTGACTCCTACATCCATCCCTCACACACAGTGAGGATCTACTAAACAACCTGGGTTACACACCCAACACTGGAGCCTGACAATTCCGCAACTGAGTTTGACAACTCACACACTACCTAGAGCAAGACTACTCTAGACTTTGAGCAAGACTGCTCAACCACACAATTTGAGTACGACGACTCAAAAACCTTAGCACACAGGCTCACAACCACTTGCTAGAACACAAACAACTAGATGCAGATCCTCTAGCAATGATCTGATCTATTAAGGCCAATTCAAGAGAATTGATGCAATAGATTATGCACAATCTCTAGAATAGCCAGGAAGAAACAAGAAGGACTTAAGACTCGAGGTTGACAATTCTTGTTCTTCAAGAAAACTCCCTTGTAGAGGCCGAATTGGAAGAATCTTGATCACTTGAAGTCCCTTGGTCGATGCTCTGCAACTTTGATGGTGGGATCTTCCTTGAGAGCTTCGCAAATGCTGGCTTCTACTTGATCTGCTCCTTTGAAGTTGATCCTAGTGCTTCATGCTGATCAATCTTCAAGTCTTGTGCTCAGAGAAGTGAGAATTGGTGTGGGAGCACAGGAGAGAGCAAGAACAGGGAGGTGAGACTCTCCTGCCACCGCTTGCAGGTTTCTGGAGGCTCTGAAGAGATTCTCTTGGGATGAGTGCCCAAAAAGATGGTATTTATACCCTATGTATCGGAAGATACCCTTGGGGTACGTGGGCACATGATCTAATGTTGATCTGACATCTCCCTAGGGTGCCACGTGTCCAGGAGGAATCTTAAGTCACAGAGATTCCGGAGTGTGTCGACCTGCCCATGAGGTGTGTCGACACACTCTCCCAGACTGGCAAAGCAGATCCCTGGGAGAGGTCTCTAGTGTCGACCTGAGATGATTCAAGTCGACCTCATGACCCAGACAGCAAAACAGCCCTTCTGGGAAGGCTCTCTAGTGTCGACTGATCTCATCTTGTGTCGACTGCTCTGGCCATCTGAAAAACAGGCCTTCTGGGAGAGCCATCTAGTGTCGACCTGCCTGCATTTGGTGTCGACCTGCTTTGGCTATCTGAACAACAAGCCTTGGGAAGGCTCTCTAGTGTCGACCTGCTCTGGACTCGTGTCGACCTGAGATGGACTTTTCTTCATATTTTTGCCTTTGTTTGAACCATTGTGTCGACACCAAGGATGGTTGTGTTGACACTACCTTTGCAGAAAATATTTGTCCCTGTGAAAATAATCACATAAATCATTAGTTAAAATATATCATGAATATCAATGATAAATGTGCTTGGAAACATGCTTTTGAATATTGTAATTCAGGTGATGTATTTTACATGTTCCAATGGTTATGCATCAAAATCACAACTTGTCATCATCAAAATGTGAGGAGAAATGAATTATATTCACACTCAACCCAACACAATCTCCCCCTTTTGATGATGGCAACATTAAGTTCATTTGGAATTGGAAGATTTTAATGAGATGTGATTTCAAGCATTTTCATTTTTTTTATTTGTACTTGTCAAGGACCTTTGAACATTTTTTTAGTGACATTGAGATTTGTACACATTTGAAATACACAGGTCAAGAAGCTTGACAAGCATTTATCACATTCAAATTCATTCAAAAGATTTGCAATCACATTCAAGGCACATAGATATGCACAGAAATTCTATTCATTTCATTTCATTCAAGATGTGAACATTACAATTTCAAACAAAATTCTCCCCTTTGACATTATCAAAAGAATACATTACTGGGGAGGAGGAGGAGGAGGAATGGGTAACAAAATAGTCTCAATATCCGTTAGCCTCTTTTGCATTGAAGTTAGACTGGACTTCATTTGGGCATGGATAGTTGAGAGTCTTGTGTGCAGAAGATTCTCCATTCTCTCTGAATTTTCTGACATGGAAGCTTGAAGTGCAATGAACTCATTTGACCTTGGCTGAGAAGAGGAAGATGAACCAGTTGACCAACCTGGCCTATTCAATACTTTGAATTCTTGCTTGAGTGCAGACATCTCTTCATCTATGTGAGCAGAGAGATTCTTCATGCTCTCCAAGTCATCTACCATATGTGCAAATGATAGTCTTGTGTTGTGATCTCATATAGTGTCTGCTTGGTGTTGAAGACATCAGCTTGAGAATTTGCCAAAATTCCTGAAGAACTATTTCCAGCTTTTGTTGGTGCTCCTTCAGCTCAATTGAAGCATCTGCCATTGTCCCAATCAACCTGTTGAATCTTTGGGCAGCATAATCTGAGGCTGTCTTTTGCTCAATGAACTTAGCAGATACTGTGTTCTCCAATCTCTGAATCCTCAACTCAAAATTTGATGACATGGTCTGAATAGAGTTGTTCAAGGTGTCAAATCTGTCATTTAGGAAAGTAAGCAACTCTGGTGGAACAGAAGGTCCACCAAAGGATGAGGATGCATGAACTTGATGTTGTGGAGAAAAAGATGGGATTTCAGTGTCAAAGTTCATGGAGGAGGAAGGCTGAGGTTGAGGTGAATGAGGGGCAATAAGTGGGTCATTAGCTTGAGCTGCCATAGGAGGCTGATCCTCATTGATGGGAGGCTGGTCCTCTTGCATTTGAGGCTGGTCCTCATGCACTTGAGGCTGGTCCTCTGGCATTTGAGGCTGGTCCTCTTGCATTGCAGGCTGTTCCTCTTGCATTTGAGGCTGGTCTTCTTGCATTTGAGGCTGATCCTCTTGGACTACAGGGGCCTCTACTGCAGCTGGCCCTCTTCTCACTTGATCACCAACAATTCTAAATCCCATGAATTTCTGCACATGCTTAAAGTAGTAAATGTTGGACTAGGCACACCAAAGTGCTTGAAGACTGCAGTCAAATGGGCTGCATATGGAAGGGATCTATGCATATCAGCCCTGGTGGTCTCAGAGATGATCTGGTACATGATTACATGAAGGTTTATCTTCAGGTTCTTGCTTATACAGAAAAGGACAAACCTTTCGATGTCTGTTAGCCTATCTCTCCCACCACCTTGAGGTGTGATGATGGTAGTGAGCATGTGATGAGTAAGCCTCAAGACAGGGGGAAAGGTGTTGGTGTTGAATTGGTGACATGGTTTGCTTAATATCAGTCTCATCTGCAGGCAAACCAGTCATTATGGTGTAGGCTTCATGGAGGTTGAATTCAAAATTATGGTAGTCTTCACCTTCATCTGGGACTTTGAAAATGAGGTAGCTATGTCTGTTGGCATGTCAATAGCAATCCCCTTAACCTTTGACTGAAACCCTTCATCTGTGCATTCCAAATTCTGATAAAATTCTTGCACAAGTCTAGGGTAAATGACTCGAAATTCTGATATGAAGGACTGCCAAGACTGGAAATTGAAGAAGTTTAAAACTTCAGGAAATGCAGCTATCAATTCATTGTCATCCAAATCTACTGCCCTTGGTTTCAGTATAGTCTTCCCGGCACTGAGGGGTTTGGAAAGGGGTCTCCTAGAGGGCTGGAAGGACTCTGATGAGGAGGATGATGATGAGGATAAGGATGAGGACTTCTCAGAAATGTCAGGAGAAGAGTCTAGGGTTTTCCTCCTAGGGTAAATAGACCCTCGACCTCGACTAGAGGAGGATGCCCTACCTCTCTTAGCAGATGAAGATCCTGGCTGCTCTGCAGGATCATGGCGACGCTTGGATCTCCTTTCAGTGGAAGGAACCTCATCCACCGGAATGGGCCTTGCAGAGGCCCTTGATTTTGCTCCACGGCGAGGAATCTGCTTGGGTGCCATGAGAGCAGAGTGGAATCGGGGTGATGGAGAGAGAGGAATGAGATAAGATGGATGGAGATGAGATGGAGGAGAGAGGAGACGTAGAGAGTTCAAAACCCTTGCCGGAAACCAGGAAGAACCAGACCGTCGGGTCGACCTGGAGAAGAAAAAGGGGGTTTTTAAGGTGTGTTACCCCGCAGGTACAACAAAGCCTTAACCGGCGCCCACGGTGAAAAGGAGTCTGGCAGGGGTCAGTGTCGACACTAGAGGAGGTTAGTGTCGACCTGACTCAAAGTGTGTCGACACTAGATGGGGTAGTGTCGACCTGGCCTGTGTGAAAGATTTTGGAATTGAGTATGGAAAAATTATGTGACTTTTGGGTCAACTTATAATGATAATCAATGGGTGGAATTATCATTTCAAGGATATTTAAGAGACTAAAAATTCATTTGTTAATTTTTCAAAAATTCATCACAATTCAAGTTTTACACAATATCCAACAGGATATGAGCATTCAGTGACTTGAGTCATTAAAATGATAATTTGAGGAATATAAAACATTTAACAATCAACTACACACTACCATATTCTTCAATTCCAAAGAGATAAAAAAAATCTTTTAGACTGAAAACAAGTGTGTTGACAGTAAATAATTTTTAAGAACAACTTGATGATGAATAAGAGTGATTCTTTTAAAACAAATTCTCCAATAACATATCTATTTTGTTTTGAAACAAACTATCAAATGAGATATATCTTGTTCACTCAAGAACTAATGCTTTTTACACACTATAGTCCCTGGATACTGAAGATTTATCCATTATCAAGTCTCAAAGGGGTAAATGATGACCTTTCGACATGAAAATATACGTTTGTTAGACGCCAATATTTCCAGTTACTCAGTCATCATAAAAAATGGGCATTGTATTTGTTTTGCATTGATTTTTAATTTTTAATCCCCTTTGAATAGAGATAGCATTAGTGCCTCATGACTTACATGGCACTTCATTCATTGTGAAGTGTGCAGTTTCTCAGCACATGTGCCATTGCTCTGTTGAATCGACAGATTTTGGAGAGTTTTTGACAAAAAGATATCATCTATATCCACATCAATTGTAAACAAAAACATGTTTAAGATCAAGACACACATTATCCTTCAGTCTTAGAAAGAAATCTGAATTTCTGTAGTTTTGAAGAATATAGGTGAGAGTTGACAAATGAATGTAGTAGATCACTCAAGGGATCATTTTGAGACTCTAGACACTGAATGAGGACATCATGCAAGGAAATTCATGTAATGCAAGAAGAAGTTTTGAATTTTTCAAAGGATATAACTTGTGAATTCTTTAGCTCCCCCTGAGATGAGGATTTCAACCATTTTTCATAGAATAGAGATATGCAAGTTTTTGAAATCAGAAATAATTCTCTTTGAGCAACAAAAGCTCGCCCTCAACAATTACATATTCATTTCTTGGTACTTGGCGGAGACATATACTCTCGCATAGTGAAAGTGTCAGACAAGCAGAACTTGTCCTTCTTCAAATCACCATTTGATATACCAAGAAGTTCAACACAATGTGAGGTGAAGTGTTTATTGACCAAAGGAATTAGAGGTGAAGTGCAGAGAGATATGATGAATCAAGGAAGCAAAGGAGTATGATGATGCAATGAACTCCCCCTAGGAAATGCCTAACACTCAACCAATCCCAATGGACATTTACAAAGACCAAGTTCTCTCCTTAAGGATGAGAATCTACTGTCAGGAAGGGGGTTTGTGAAAATGTCAGCAATTTGCTTTTCAGTTTCTATGAAATGGAGTTCAAAAGATTTCTTTGCTACCTCATCTCTGAGAAATGATGCCTAATTTCAATATGCTTAGTTCTAGAATGCTGAAGGATGGATTTTTAGACAGATTTATTGCACTTGTGTTGTCACAAAGGATGGGAACACAACCTAACTCTGGTTGTAATCAAGAAGTTGATGTTTCACCCAAAGAATTTGGTTCCACACCTACCAGCAGCAACATACTCAGCCTCTGCAGTTGACAGAGCTACTGAATGTTGCTTCTTAGAAGCCCAAGAGATTAGGCACCACCTAGGTACAAACATAAGCCACTTGTGCTTTTTCTATCTAATTTACAACCAGCATAATCAGCATCACAATAGGCAATCAAATCTTACTTGCAATTAGCAGGATACCAAATTCCTAAATCACATGTTCCAACAAGATATTTGAAAATTCTTTTAACAGCTAGCATGTGACTTTCTTTAGGATTTGATTGAAATCTAGCACACAAACACACACTGAATTGAATATCAGGTCTAGAAGTTGTAAGATAAAGTAGAGAACCAATCATACCTGTAGGTCTTTGGGTCTACTGACTTACCATTTGAGTCTTCTTCTAGTTAGCATTTATAGCAATTGGTGTGTGTTGGAGTGCTTGAGGTTCTGAAAGTCAAACCTTTTCAGAAGTTCTTTGACATACTTGGTTTGACTGATGAAGATCCCCTCATGAGTTTGGTTAACCTGCAATCCGAAGAAAAATTTTAGATCTCCCATTAAACTCATTTCAATTTCATTTTTCATTTGATTGGAGAATTCATTACACAGGCCTTTATTGGTTGATCCAATATTATGTCATCAACATAAATTTGGACAACAATTATTGATTATTGACTGTTTTTAGAAAAAGGTTGATCAACAGTTCCTCTAGAGTATCCTTTTTCAAGCAAAAAGGAGCTCAAACGGTCATACCAAGCTCTTGGAGCTTGTTTAAGACCATATAGAGCCTTATGAAGCTTGAAAACATGGTTAGGATGTTTTTCATTTTCAAATACAGGAGGTTGTTCAACAAAAACATTTTCCTTGATATATCCATTTAAGAATGCACTTTTAACATCCATTTGATAAACTTTGAATTTCATGGAGGATGCAAAAGCAAGAAAATTCTAACTGCTTCTAGTCTAGCTACAGGGGCATATGACTCTTCAAAATCAATTCCAAACTCTTGATTGTACCCTTTGCAACTAGCCTAGCTTTATTTCTTATGACTTGACCAGATTCATTCAGTTTATTTCTGAAGACCCATCTAGTGCCAATGATTGTTTGGTCACTAGGTCTAGGTACTAATTCTCATACTTGATTTCTTTCAAATTGATGAAGTTCATCATGCATGGCATTAATCCAATCAGAACTTGATAAAGCTTCATCAATTGACTTTGGTTCAATTTGGGAAATTAGAGCTAGTGGGTCTTCTTCAATAGAAAGCATAAAAGATGATCTAGTCCTAACTCTATCATTCAAATTGCCAACGATATTATCTAATGGGTAATCTCTCAAAATTCGATGTTCAGAAATTACCTGTTGAGGGGTACTTAAATCTAGAGCAATGTTACCTGATCCACTTGAAGATGGTGAATTGGTGTTCAAGATCTCACCAGTGTCTTCAAGCTCCTCAACAGTTGGTGAAGAGTCCACAATGAAGTCATCCTCTTCACTGTCTTGTTTTTCCCTGCAAGATTTAGAAGTGTTAGTTGAAAAGAATTTCATCAAATATAACATGAGGAGACTCTTCAACAGTTTTGTTTTGAGAATGTACACTCTGAAAGCTCTTGACACTTCTAAATAGCCAAGGAAGATGGCTTCCTGACTCTTAGCATCAAACTTGTCAAGATTTCTTTATTATTGTTGTGTATATAACATTTACACCCAAAGATTTTGAAATAAGAGACAGTTGGCTTCTTGTTTTTCAGTAATTCATAGGGGGTTTTCTTGATTTTTGGTCTGACCAATGCTCTATTGAGAATATGATTTGTTGTGTTTACAGCTTCACCCCAGAAGGATTTGGGCAAATTACTCTCAAGGAGCATAGATCTAGCTATCAACTAATTGCAAAAATCAGATTCAAACACAACTTTGTGACCTTGTCACATAGTTGGCTGATACTGAGCAAGTTGTAATCAAGACCATCAACTAATAAAACACTATCAACAGAGTTTGAGGAATTTTGACTAACCTTTCCAGATCCTATGATCTTTCATTATTTTTACCTCCAAATGTCACTGAACCACCCACCTTTTATAGCAGGAAAGAAAATTGGGCTCTATCTCCAGTCATATGTCGTGAACACCCACTGTCAAGGAACCACACATTTGAATTGGGTGCATGACCTTCCTGCAACATCAATTAGTGGAGAGAAGATTTTGGTACCCAAACAGAGTTGGGACCATCAGAAAGTTTGGACAATGTTAACAACTCTTTTCTCATCCAAATTTGACTTGTTTTTGACTTTTGTTTTATTACTTTGGTGTTCTCTGTCCTTTTCACTTTCTTCTTTTCTTTTGGGATGAAAACGCTAGTATTTTTATTTTTGGTAGGAGGGGTGTTTTTCATTTGAGCATGAGAATTTAGATGTGGAGGTGGAATCCAAGGATTTTGTTGGTACATCAGAAAGTTTGGATAGAAAAATTGAGGATGATACCAATATGGGTTGTTATACCATTGGCTCCAAGAATTGGTCCAATCAGCTTGATATGCTGTCTTGGAGGTCCAAGGCTCTTCATTATGACTTCCTTTGACTTTTTCTTATTTTTCATATTTTTATTTGAATTTTTTTTTTGTGGTTTTTCTTGGTTGATGTTGAGCAGGTCGACTTTCTTCGACTGGTGTCGACACTACAGCCACAGAGCCTTCTTCTTGTGGACTGCTGTCGACCTGTCAGGAGATTGTGTCGACCTGGTTGCCTTGTCTTTGTTCTGAGTTTTTGAACTTTTTTGTTCTGCTTGATTTTTGTTTGACTTCTGTATTTTCAAGACTAGGGCCCTTAACAAATTGATTAGTGGTGCTTTATCCTTCTTTTCACCGGATTTGTCTTTCTTAGATTTTTGCTTATCAAACCCTAGTCCATGAGAAGATTGATTTCATATTTGTTCCCAACAAGGCCTCCAAATTATCTTTGCCATTTGTGAATGTTTCAATGACTTCATCTTTTTGTCTTAGCTGTTTTCCAATTTTGATTTCTTCAATCTTTTGTTGTTTTTGATTTTCTTTTTTTCTTTTCCACTTTTCAGATAAGTCTTTGAATTCATTGGTGGCCTTTTGAGAGGCTAGCTTAAGTTCATCAATCAGATTCAGAAGATTTTCTTTTTCTTCATTCAATTCTATCACTTCATTTTCTAGTTCACAAATTCTTTTGTTTGAAGATTGATTATGATAAATATTTTCAATTTTCTTTTTGAGATGCTTATTTTCTTTCTCATTTCAGTATAGTTTTCAACTAATTCAGCATAAACATCCTGCCAATCTTCAACAGAAAAATCTTCAAAAGAAGTGCTTACCTTTCCATCTGAGCTGTTTGCCATGAAGCAAATCTCCTCACTTCCAGAGCTTGAGGATTTTTCTTCTTCTTCATTTTCACTTGTGTCCTCATCAGACCAAGTGGCTGCCATGGCCTTCGGCTTCTTGAATTTGTGAATTTTCTTGTGCTTCTCCTTCTTGTTCTCAGGACATTCTCCCTTCATGTGTCCTGGTTTGTTGCACCTGTAGCAAATGACAATATCGTCAGATTTTTTATTCTTGTTAGAGTTTACATTAGAAAAGGATGTTTTCTTTTACTTGAAGAGTACTTATTTTTACCAGAAAATTTTCCTTTTCTATATTTCAAGAATTTTCTGAATTGCCTGGTCATGAGGGCAATTTCATCCTCATTTGACTCAGACTCATCAGAACTGGTTTTATCCTGACCTTTGTCCTTGTTACTAGATGAGGCCTTTAATGCTACTGGCTTGGTTTTGATTATGTGTTCCTCATTTCTCTTAGATTAATTTCATATGTCATTAAGGATCCTATCAACTCATCCAAAGAAATTTTGGACAAGTCTTTAGAATCTTCAATGACAGTGGCCTTGGTGTGCCATATTGAAGAGAGAGAACGCAAGATTTTTCTTACCAAGTCAGCATCCATATAGTCCTGACCTAAGGCCTTCAGTCCATTGACTATGATCATAAACTGGAAAACATTTCAGAGATTGTCTCGTTAGATTTCATCATGAACAACTCATATTCAGAGACAAGTATGTTAGCCTTGGTTTCTTTAACTTGAGATGTCCCCTCATAGAGTACCTCAAGTTTATCCCACATCTCTTTGGCAGATTTGCACATAGAGATTCTTGAGTACTCTTTGGGGTGAACAACACATTGAATCATGTTCATGGCACTATAATTCAATGTAGCTCTTCTTATTTATTCCCTAGTCCAGATTTCTTCTTCTCCCTGGTTTTCATAGGGTCCTACCTCCGCTACTTTCCAAATTTCATAGTTTTGGGCTCTTAGAAACACTTGCATTCTATTTTTCCAATATGAATAGTCCGTTCCATTAAAGAATGGTGGCCTATTTATGGAATGGCCCTCAGCTTTGAATCCTCTGGAATCCATTTAATCAAACAGATGGTGCAAGGAAGGAAACACTCACAAAACAATAATCAAGCAAACAAGCAACACTGAACACTCAGAAACTACTCAGATCAGATCAAATCAAGTGTAAACCCGCTCTAATACCAATTGAAGGATCGATAAAAGGTGTTGACAAGATCTAGAAGGGGGGGGGGTTGAATAGATCTATGCCAACTAATGCGGAAGCTAAACCAGTTTTGAAAAACCTTTAAATCAGAGTTAGATTGAAAGCAAATTTCACAGATCTGAAGAGAGATTAGGTGAGTTAAACAATTGGAGTGTGAGAAACAAGTTGATTAGATGTATTCAAACGATCCTATGCATTCATCTAACGAAGAGAAAGTTCAAACCACAAGCAGACCAATACACAGAGATTTTTTAGGTGGTTTGGAAATCACACCACGTGACTCCTACATCCACCTCTCACACACAGTGAGGATCCACTAAACAAACTGGGTTACACACCCAACACTGGAGCCTGACAACTCCACAACTGAGTTTGACAACTCACACACTACCTAGAGCAAGACTACTCTAGACTTTGAGCAAGACTGCTCAACCACACAATTTGAGTACGATGACTCAAAAACCTGAGCACACAGGCTCACAACCACTTGCTAGAACACAAAAACAACTAGATGCAGATCCTCTAGCAATGATCTGATCTATTAAGGCCAATTCAAGAGAATTGATGCAATAGATTATGCACAATCTCTAGAATAGCCAGGAAGAACAAGAAGGACTTAAGACTCGAGGTTGACAATTCTTGTTCTTCAGGAAAACTCCCTTGTAGAGGCCGAATTGGAAGAATCTTGATCACTTGAAGTCCCTTGGTCGATGCTCTGCAACTTGGATGGTGGGATCTTCCTTGAGAGCTTCACAAATGCTGGCTTCTACTTGATCTGCTCCTTTGAAGTTGATCCTAGTGCTTCATGCTGATCAATCTTCAAGTCTTGTGCTCAGAGAAGTGAGAATTGGTGTGGGAGCACAGGAGAGAGCAAGAACAGGGAGGTGAGACTCTCTTGCCGCCGCTTGCAGGTTTCTGGAGGCTCTGAAGAGATTCTCTTGGGATGAGTGCCGAAAAAGAGGGTATTTATACCCTAAGTATCCGGAAGATACCCTTGGGGTACGTGGGCACATGATCCAATGTTGATCTGACATCTCCCTAGGGTGCCACGTATCCAGGAGGAATCTTAAGTCACAGAGATTCCGGAGTGTGTCGACCTGCCCATGAGGTGTGTCGACACACTCTCCCAGACTGGCAAAGCAGATCCCTGGGAGAGGTCTCTAGTGTCGACCTGAGATGATTCAATGTCGACCTCATGACCCAGACAGTAAAACAGCCCTTCTGGGAAGGCTCTCTAGTGTCGACCTGATCTTATCTTGTGTCGACCTGCTCTGGCCATCTGAAAAATAGGCCTTCTGGGAGAGCCATCCTGTGTCGACCTGCCTGCATTTGGTGTCGACCTGCTTTGGCTATCTAAACAACAGGCCTTCTGGGAAGGCTCTCTAGTGTCGACTTGCTCTGGACTCGTGTCGACCTGAGATGGACTTTTCTTCATATTTCTGCCTTTGTTCTGAACCATTGTGTCAACACCAAGGATGGTTGTGTCGACACTACCTTTACAGAAAATGTTTGTCCCTGTGAAAATAAACACATAAATTATTAGTTAAATATATTATCATGAATATCAATGATAAATGTGCTTGGAAACATGCTTTTTGAATATTGTAATTTCAGGTGATGTATTTTACATGTTCCAATGGTTATGAATCAAAATCACAACTTGTCATCATCAAAATGTGAGGAGAAATGAATTATATCCACACTCTAGCCAACACCCTTTCCCCTCCGGCGGCTTGGAGCTCGGTGGTGCCGGCGGCGGCTCGTGGCGGAGCTGGAGCGGCAGCGAGGAGCGAGGAGGAGGTGGCGAGCTCTTCGTGAAGGCCCCTTTGGGGGTTTCGGTTCTTCAATTAGTAGAGATTTCTTGTGCCCTTTCATGTTGGGGTGGATTGGGAGTTCTTTAGGGTGAATCCATACTTTAATAGCTTTCTCCATGCTCCCCTCCCCGTAGTTGTGCGTTTTGTAATGTGTGGGCGACACCGGGATGTAGCATCCCGGCGGTCTGCCTTCCAGCTGATTGCATGACCCGAATCAGAAGCCTGTCGTGACAAGCTTGTCGCGGCGCTTTGCCTTGTCGCGAGAACCTGGTTGTCGCGACGCGCTTCCCTGATGCGACCTGCCCGTCGCAGTTGCCCTACCTGTCGCGATGGGATTGCGATGGGCTAGGAGGGCGTGACAAGACTTGGTTTGCCTCGGGTGTTTTCCGTGGCCACGGTTGGTGTGTCGGAGTGTGCCCCAGGGCATGTGTGCCCTTAGGACCTTTTGGTGGGAACGCGACAGGTTGCCTCCCTGCATTCAGTGACCGAAGGTGACACCTTCATGGCCATGTCCTAGCAGTGGTGCTAGGGGGCTCACGTTTGTCTAATAATCGATTGACTCAATCGATTATTAGAAGAGCGTTGGTTTCTATTCTATCTGGTGGTGTTCTGGTTTCTCGGGCTGTGCCTGGTGTGCCGGCGTTGGCCGACGGCCCTTCTGGGGATTTCCGAAAGGGGTATAGTCCGTGCCTGTGCCTACTGGGCTTGTCTTGATTACAAGCCAGCTATGATGTTTCTGTTGGTGGTTGCCACGCCAGTTCTCTTTAGCCCGATGCTCGGCACTTGAGGGCTTGTACGCGAGTCAGGTTGTTACTGTTACCTGGGACCCCAGCCCCGCACGCCTGTGTTAGAGGGAGTTGCTCTGGGCGGCAGGCGTGCTCAAGTCACGGACTTGGAGCAGAAAAGGAAAACGGTGGGGGTAGTAGCGTGAGCTGTTTTTAGAGCTCTCTTAGTTGGTCTGGGTCTCCGAGGTGGTTGAGGTGCTCTTCAGGTGTGGACTAGCTAGTCCTTCTCACTGCCTTTCTCTGTGTTGGTTCCGGAGCCACGTAAGGAGGTCAGGCGTGGGGCCGCAGCTCGGCCGGGCTACGGTGGTTTGTGGTTGTGTTCTTTGCTGTGACTCGCTAGCCTCACTCTACCTAGGGAGGTCATAGGTAGGAGTCAGTGGCTGGCGAGCAAGAGGGGTGGATTGTGTGTCCCTCTCTTAGTTGCCTGTGGCGGTGGCTTGGTTGCTCTTGTTGTGACGGTGTTTCACGCTGTTTCCAAGATTAGGTTTCTCCTCTCCATAGCCTACACTGTGGTTGTAGCCTAGCCGTGTCTAGTTCCGTGGGCTTGGTTGTTTTGGCCTCGTCGGCCGTGTTTAGTGCTTTCCGCTCTGCGGGTTCTCTCGGGGTACCTTGTGTAGGCACCCAACTGTTGTTTCGGTAACCGTTCCTTGGTGCCGTTCGTGGTGGCACTAGAGTGTGTAGTTCCCTGACCTCATGGTGTGTCCGAGGTCTAGGGTGGCTTTGCTTGTGGGCCCTCGACCTAGGTGGAGGTCCGAGGTGGCCGTGCTTGTGTGAGACGTTCCTTCTCACGTGGTTGCTCGGTGTCTCTCGTGGTGACACCTGGTTGTTCCTTCCCAAGCTTGTGGACGTCCGGGATGTTGGTGCTTGTGTCGTGAGAATCTGGTCTCACGCGGTTGCTCCGGTGTTCCGTGAGCTCTTTTGTCTCGGCGGGAGTGTGCCGAGGTGATGCTTCCACATGTGTTTGACTCTGCTGGTTCTGCGGGAGTCGTCTTTGGCCTAAACCGGGTTGTGGTCGAGGCGTTTCTCTATTTCGGCTGCTTTGTAGTACTCTGCAGTAGGTGTTTCCCATTTTACTACTTTGTAGAGTAGTTTGCTTTTGCTTTTGTTGGAGTTCCTGCTGCTCTGGCTGGTAAGGGACTGGTAATCCCTACTGAGCCTTGTTCGCGAGGCTCACTCCCCTACTCTCTTCAGGTAGGGACTTACTATCACAGGATTTCATTGCCGGATGGTCGTGATGGCGGCTTGTTCACCGTGCATTGCCAGCAGTGTGAGTTGTGGGCTTCAGTGCTATTGTACCAGTGTGAGTTGAGAGTTGCCTTTTTGTAAGTCCTCGGGGTATGCCCCCTTAAGGACTGTGCCTTTCTTTCTGTACCTGTAGTTTTATTTGGGACACATCGTACATAAATTCCTTGTTAATGTACAAACTTTCTATTTATAGTTATTTGAATTCATTGCTTATCTCACTGGACTAAATTCTAACCCTTCCGGGTCTTCGGATCCGTGGGTGGCGGCGCGACCTTCGGGGGTCCTTGGCGGGGGTCCGGGAGGTCGGGTCGTTACAGCGGCACCGAGTCGTTTGTAGAGCTCTTTTGTCTTGGGTGGGATGCCAAGGTCGTTGAGTTGTTTTCTTTACGGTGCGGCTCAAACAGTCCTTTTTCTCACTGCCTCTCTCTGCATTGGTTCCGGAGCCATGTAGTGGTGCTAGGCATGGGGCCGCAGCTTGGCAAGGCTGCGGTGGTGCGTGCATTCTTCTGGTGTTCTGTGGTGGCTCTGTCTCACTCTTCCGGGGATGTTAGAGGCAAGAGCAAGGCTGGCGAGTAGAGGGAGTGGCTGGTGTGTCCTTCTCTTGGCTGCCAGTGGCGGTGGCTTGGTTACTGTTATTGTGACGACGTTTCCAAGTGTTACCCATTGCCCTAGCCTGCACGGCGGTTGTAGCCTATCCGTGTTTAGTTTTTGTGGGCGTTGTTGGTTTGGCCTTGTTGGATTATGCTTTTTGTGGTTCCCGCTTCAGTGTTCTCTTGGTTCGGTAGTCCCGTTCTTCGGTGCCAGTCCATAGTGGCACTCGCATGTGTGGCTTCCCGACCTCGCAGTGTGTCCGGGGTCCAGGGTGGTTCTACTTGTGGGCTCTCGACCTTATGGAGGTCTAAGGTGGCCATGCTTGTGGTGACACTTCCTTCTCATGTGGTTGCTCGGTGTTCTCTGTGAGACCCCTATCTCGGAAGGAGTGCTGAGACTTGTTTCCGTGTTGTGCTTGACTCTGTTGGTTTCTGCGGGAGTCATGTGTGTATCACGACCATGGTTGGTGGTCGTGGCATTGCATTGTTCTGTTTCGCTGCTTATTAGTATCCCGTTGTAGGTGTGCCTCACTTTACAGCTTTCTAGTGTAGTTTCCTATTTTCGATGTTCCTGCTGCTCTGGCCGGTGAGGGACTGGTAATCCCTACTGGGCCTTGTTCGCGAGGCTCACCCCTCTACTTTCTTCAGCTAGGGGATCGTCGTCCCAGAAGCTCGGTGTCGGACGGGTTGCGGAGACGGCTGTGGCGCCGTGTGTTGCCAGCAGTAGTGAGTTGTGAGCTCTAGTACCTGAGTGAGTTGAGAGTTGTGCTTTGCAAGTTCTCGAGGTATGCCCCTTAAGGGCTACACCTTTCTTCTTGTACATGTGCTTTTACTTGGGACACGTTGTAGAGAGTGTTATAGTTATTTAAATATAGTACATATTTCACTAGACTATTTCTTCTAACCCTTCTGGGTCTTCGGATCCGTGGGTGGCGACGGGAAGTTCGGGGTCCCTAGCGGGGGTCTGGGAGTTCGGGTTGTTATTGTGGGTATCAGAGCATGGGTCTATTGAGATTTATAATGAGTTAATAACTATAGCTATCCGAAAGAAAGGTACTAGTACGCTGCTGACACTGTCCGACTAGTATTAGGCTTGTGCTTTTAATTGTTTTACTGGCATGCGGCTTCCCTGCAAGGTTCGTGTACGTGTTGTAGAAGGGTTGCAGTTGTTGCTATGTCGCGTGTGTGGTGAGTGTGGTCGCTTGGTGTGTTCGTGCCATTATGGCGCGGTTGGCGGTGGACTCGCTGGCAGTGGTCTTCCTCGTGTGGAGGACGGTTGCAGGCAAGTCCAAGTGTGGTGCCCTTGGTCGTCTTCATCGCATTTGGGTGTGTGAGTGTTGCGAAGGCTGAGAGAGCCTGCGTGTGGTGTGGCCTTCATCGGTGCAAGGTTGTTGTCTGTGGAACTAGTCGAAGTGTTCCTGTCTTGTTGGATGTTCCCTGTTGTTAGGGTATGCTACGTTGGTTGTGTGTGTGGTTTCTCGTGTCTGTGCATTGTTGTGCGCTGTGCTCTGCTCAGTCGGCATTGTTGCTCGAGCTAAGCAGATGTTCTGCGTGCCGTGTTTCATCGTTGGTTAAGGGCTGCGACACTTGTCTGTGGTTGTTGTCAGCCTGGTGCTGGCTGATTGTGAGCTCTGGTGAGGTGCTCCTGGAGTTCTTCTCTGTTGGTTCTGGAGAAAGTGAGTTTTCCCCAGAACTGTGTTGTGCTCGTTTCTGGTTGCTATTGCGTTGCCCTCTACGTTGAGGTGCATCGCTTGTTTGCCCTGTGTTCTGGTGAGGTGTCACGCCCTGACGCGGAATATCGGTACGCGAGGCAGTTGCAAGTAAACAGGTACAGAGCAATTGCTGAACATAAAACCATTGCACAATGATTAATACTAAAGGAAATTCTTCTCATTAATAACTTTCCAATGTCTAGTTACAACCACTAATATCAGAGCCATTCTATAGGGCCCAATTACATTGAAATAAAAGTAAAAGACTAACTCAAACTACTAACTTAACTACTATAACTCTAACATAGGACTAAGACACTAGGGTGCTCGTAACATCACTCACTCCTAGTCATTCCCGTCCTCTTGAGTGTATAGTTCATCCTCGGTCTCATCTGAGAACACAACGACATGTAACACAGGGTGAGCGATAACGCCCAGTAGGACTTAAATCTCAATAGTCAAGCAGGCTTTAAATGATTAATGCATTTAAAAGGCAGAGTAACTAATGATAAAGCGAGAGAGGCAAGTAAAAGATAGTAGGATAGCACGTGAACGAAATAGCACAACTTTCCAAATATAGCACAAGAGTCGAGTATAGCACAAAATAGCAGGATGGCCATAGCACAAGGTATAGTAATAGCATAACGAGTATAGCATAACACTTTTGTCAATAGACAACAAGAGAACATAGCACTTTTGATTGTCATTTAGATAGTCGAGATAGATAGCACTCGAGTGTAATTCCAAACACTCTGATCATTTAACTCCCATGGGCACTAGCACTTTCGGGTGCACATCCCAGGACCAGATCGGGCCCTTTATATATTGCCAGGCACTGGTTATATTATTTATCTTTAGATAATCAGTCAATGGCCAATATAGAGTACCAAGAAAAAATGAGAGTACTAGATGAATAGACGAAATAGTAGAGTGAACGTGAATAGATGAGCGAGTATAGTATGGATGAGAGCTAGTGGACATTTCACATGAAACGTCGAGTAACGAGCGATAGTAACAGTTACCCAACACGCGCACTTGGTGTTGGCAGTCAGGTGGAACTCACGACCCTTCCACTGGCCGTGTTAAGCACAGGTCCAGAGGTCCGACGTGATACAAGATAAGAGCGAACTTCTAATAGCCTTTTGGATCATGTTGATCCCTAAATGGTGTAATAGGTGTTAGGGTACTACCGGCTAGTCGACCATGTGTGAATCTATGGACAGAGGAGACTTACGGAGGCCTTGAACAAAGACTCACTAGTCCGGTAGAAGGAGTATCTGATGGAGAGTTCATCCAAGTCAAGAGAGAGTGTGTATATAGAAACAAGTGCTCGACGTTCTAGAGGAATTCTAGAACAGTGGAGTGTCGATATCGGTATTCCCAAAACATCGCGGGAAAACATAGACAAGTCTTATTTAAAATATGATAAGTTAATTGCATAAATTACCAAATACATTATGAAATATTTTCATGCCAAATTAAGCCATATTGGATGGTTCAAGTGTGTGCATGTGTTAAGAGAAATTATGCGACGACCCTCCTTATACTGGTACGATTACACCAATCCACGTCGGTATAGTGAGTCTCGTCATAGTGGGACATTTACCTAACACTAACATACGATCGAGATGTACACAAATACAAATACAGAGTAGCGGAAGAAAAGAACTACTATCTTTCATTTCATCATCCACATTTAACCATACATGATCAATAGAGCGAATTAAAGAGCTAATGTCCACATAATAAAATTTAACTCCAAAATACAAAGCTTGTCCACAATTTCATAATATTTCAATTACAATGCCTCAATTACATACTATAAAAGCAAGTACAATTATGGTGACTCCACAAAGCTACTCTCCTCGCTCGGAGTCGCTCTCCGCAGTCTCCTCCAAAGGAGTGGGGTCACTTGCTAAACCTGTACGCTGAAGCAAGGAATGAGTCTAAAAGACTCAACAAGTAAACTCCATACATGTCACACATGCATATATCACAAGTAAGTTCTACTCTCAAATTCATTAAATCAAACACAGAACATAGTTGAGACAATAAAATAAACAGCCTATCATGGTATTTCTACAACTTCACAACACATGATACATGATTCATGCCATCTCAAAACCAAATACCTATCACATGCTTTCTACTCATCCCTTCACATGAGAGCTAACATTTTACATTTAAGCTAACCAGGTAACCTTCTAAGCATGGAATCTCACACACATCTAAAAGAAGAACTCCTAACATGGTTTCTACACATTCTTGTACATGTAAGGCATCATTATAAACATATGAAGGTTGCTGTTTTGACATGAACTTAATAATTTCATAACATGAATTACAAATTTTCACTCTAACACACTTATATCACATGGTCACACATTTACACATTCACATGGTCCACTTTTACACATTACACACATATACATGTTCACACTACACAATTTACACATATCACATTTACATTTCACATTAGATGTCGTGACACATAATCCAAACCACCATTAGAAGGACACATCACATAGACGCCCACCTACGCAACACAGTGACGACTCTTGGATTGCGCAGACCGGGAGAAGAACTCTCCACCCTAACCAGTGGTACTTGTCCACCTCCAGGATTTCATCCTAATGCCCATAGGATTTACACATTGAACCTTCCCGTGGGGACTTTTTCACGGTACGGTTCCACAGCCCTCTATGGAAGCACTGTTACACACGGCCCATTTTACACATTTCGGTTTTTAACACACACATATTACACAATATGACACATTACTTATAGTTTTATCATTAACACATGGTTCAGTATTTCCTAAATCATTGTACTACTGTTGACAGGGCTCAAACACTTCAAAATTTACACTAATCAGGTTGGGAATACCTAATCAAATCCTAATTTCGTTAAGCATGCATAAACCATTCAATTTCGCATGGAAGTTTCACCACATAGCCTACTGTTACCCAAATTTAATGAAAATTTAACCACACACTGTTTGCAGGTTTTTGACCACACCTGCAAATTTTCACAATTTTATGAATTACATATAATTTAAAGAAAATAAAATACTCATTATCATGCCACAATTCATTCAATTATCGTGGAAGCACAACATAATTATCAGATTTGACAATTTTTAGACCTGTATCAAACATGAATGTTATCACAAAAATTTTATCCGAACTTATTGCACATTACACAATTTACTGGGAATTTTTGACTAACCTACACATGCCCTCTATTTTCAATTTGGAAATTTCAACAATTAGCATGGTCATGGAAACATTCTCGGATTTTCGGAAGACGGACAGACATACATATACATCACCTGAAAATTTCGGGGCAATGAAAATTTCACAAGGACTATGTAAACAAAGGTCTACAAGTTCAGGACCTTCTCTAACATGCATTTCAAATAAATGTAATAATTCGCATCATTTACCAAAATTCATCAACCATTCATAACACATTCTATTAACTACATTATGTATCATGTAAAATTTACACTATATCCTCATGCGCAAAACTTCAGAAATTAGATATATAAGGCAGAATAGTTTCCTGTTCTGTCCTGAAGAACTTAACGGCAATGTCTGGCCGTTTAGAGGTGTTAACGGCAACATTGTCTGCCGCCAACTGAGGATCTTGACGGCAAGGGATCTTGCCGTCAAGCTTCTGTCTGTGCAAAAACATAGACCGAGCTCTAAAGAACGGGTGAATGTTAGGATCCAGGACACAAGGAAAATCTCATAAAATCCCTAAAACCTACTGGACACATACATGGGCTACGGGGATGGGTTACTTGCCTTTAGAAAAAATCTCAAAGGGGTTTAAATGGCCGTTGAAGCTCTCCTTGGGCAGTCCCAAGAAGCCTCCAAGATCCTCTTGCTCCGGGTTCTAAGATGATGTAGCCTCCAGTCAAAGGTCGGGGAAGCCTTCCCCTATGCCCAAGCTATCTTCTAGTTGCAATGTTTCGCCGGGAGCAGCTTCAAATCGCCGGATCTAAGCTCTCAAAGTGCTGCCTCTCTTTAGTTCTCAGCTAGGGTTTTTCTCCTCTTTGCAAAGAGCCAAGAGAGCTCTCCCATGATGCAAGGTGAGTTGTTTTTACAAGAAAAGGCATGGGATCTCACGCAGGGTCGGATGGGAGGGCTGAGAGCCGTTGGGGACATCTCCCCAATCGGTGAGCTAGCTTCCCCCGGAATTTTGGGGTCTGCTGCACACAGAAAATCAGAGAAGTAGACGTCCACATCCATGGCCGTTATTTAGGGGTTGGCGTCCATCGACATTGCCATTTACTCCTCATGGACGTCCATCCATGTTGACGCCAAGTTGCTCTTCGGCCAGAGCTTAAAAACATGCAGAAAACCATGCTTACTCTATATATATATTTACATGCCATATATGTAATATTATGTACACACTACTACAACATGTACTCAAGCAATATTTACAACTAATATATGCATGCAAACGTAAGTATACCAATATAACATCGTACGTAAGTATCTACATATGCATACATGATATACATATATATATACAACATGACTCAACACACAATAAGATAAAATGTCAACTAATTCGAGGGCCTTACACCCTCTCCCCCTTAAGGAAACTTCGTCCTCGAAGTTTAAACAAAACTACCAAACAAACGGGGATACTTCTTCTTCATCGCATCCTCAAGCTCCCAAGTAGCCTCCTCTCGCGAGAAGTTCTGCCGTAGAACTTTCACAGATGCAATACTCTTGTTCCGGAGATGCTGAACCTTCCAGTCAAGAATAGCTACTGGTTGCTCCACATACGAAAGATCTGGCTGAATCTCCACTGGCTCGTGACTAATCGCATGAGATGAATCTCAGACATACTTCCTGAGCATAGAAACGTGGAAAACAGGATGAACACTAGCTAAAGCTGGGGGTAAAGCTAGCTCATATGCCACGCTGCCCAATCGTCTGAGAATCTCATATGGGCCAATGAATCTAGGGCTTAACTTGCTATGCCTGCAAACCTGACAACAGCTCGAGTAGGTGAAATCTTCAAAAAGACATGCTCACCCACCTCGAACTCTAAATCCTTCCTCCTATTGTCGGCATAGCTCTTCTGCCTATCCTGCACTGCAACAAGCCTCTTCCTAATCAACTGAATCTTATCCGAAGTCTCCTGAAATAAATCCGGACCGATCAACTGCCTATCGCCGGTCTCCTGCCAACATAAAGGAGATCTGCAAGGCCTTCCATACAACGCCTCAAATGGAGCCATACCAATGCTCTCATGGAAGCTGTTGTTGTATGCGAACTCCACTAGAGGTAGATGACGCTCCCAATCATCCTTCCAATCCAGCACACACACGCCCTCAACATACCTCGACCATCTGGATAGTCCTCTCAGACTATCCATCTGTCTGGGGATGAACGCCGAACTGAGCTTCAGCTCCGAACCTAAGGCATCCTGAAGACCCTTCCACAACCTTGAAGTAAATCTCCGATCTCGATATGAAATGATCGACTTTGGCACACCATGCAATCTAATGATGCTACTGACATACAGTCTAGCCAAGCTCTCTACTGACTGCTTCTTCTTCATAGGCAAGAAATGTGCAGTCTTCGAGAATCTATCTACGACTACCCAAATCAAGTCATTGCCTCATCTAGACCGAGGCAAACCCAAAACAAAATCCATCGTGACAGCTTCCCACTTCCACACTGGATTTCCATCTTCTGCATAAGGCCAGATGGTCGCTGTCGCTCGGCCTTCACTTGCTGGCATACTAAACACTGGGATACATAATCTGCCACATCCCTCTTCATGCCAGACCACCAAAGGACCTCTTCATCCTGGTACATCATAGTGTTACCCGGATAAATGAGAATCACGATCTATGAGCCTCCGCTAACACATGCTCACGGACATCTACCAATAAGGGACACAGACACGGTGATGAAACCTAATCACCCGTCCTCATCACGAGCAATGCCCGCCTTGCCCACTAGCTCCTGGAGTCTATGGTCGGCTTTCTATTGCTCGATCACCTCATCCAAAATCGAGGACCTAAGAGAACTGAGCACAAAATCCTGGCAATAGCGATGGCTCTAACTCAGTCAACGTGAAAGCCGCATCCTCCCAATCTTCCCGTCTGCTCGAGAGATGGTCTCTTCCTACTCAGGGCATCAGCTACGACATTCGCCTTCCCAGGGTGATACTGAAGGTTGAAGGTCATAGTCCTTCAAGACTCATCCTCTTCTCTGCCTCGGTTTAATTCTTTTGGGAGAAAAGATACTTCAACTCTTGTGTCGTGAACACTCAAATCTTCACCATAAAGATAGTGCCTCAGATCTTAGTGCATGAACCACTGTCTGCATGCTTCCAAATCATGAGTCCTATAGTTCCCTTGATGACCAAACTGTCCCATAATAAATATTTCCATTTATTTATATATTTATTTTGATTAAACAAAATAACACTAATGGATTTCTTGAGCCTTGAGAACAGGAAGCAAAAGAAAAATGAAAGATCAAGACAATCTGGTAAGTCCCATCATTTCTATCCAAGTCCCTGCAACGACTTCTTTGATAAGCAGAACGACTTCCTCTTTGACCGGAACACTCAAATCGTTACCGTAACGATTTCTTTAGAACTCACAACGACTCTCTAGCCGTAACGACTTCTTTAGACCTCGTAACGATTTCTTTAGAACTCGCAACGACTCTCTAGCCGTAACGATTTCTTTAGACCTCGTAACGATTTCTTTAGAACTCGCAACGACTCTCTAGCCGTAACGATTTCTTTAGACCTCGTAACGATTTCTTTAGAACTCGCAACGACTCTCTAGCCGTAACGATTTCTTAGACCTCGTAACGATTTCTTTAGAACTCACAACGACTCTCTAGCCGTAACGACTTCTTTAGACCTCGTAACGATTTCTTTAGAACTCGCAACGACTCTCTAGCCGTAACGACTTCTTTAGACCTCGTAACGATTTCTTTAGAACTCGCAACGACTCTATAGTCATAACGATTTCTTTAGAATTCATAACGATTTCGTGTAACGATTTCTTTACAAACTTGATAGTCATAACGATTTCTTTACAACTGATAGTCATAACGATTTCGTGTAACGATTTCTTTACAACTTGATAGTCATAACGATTTCTTTACACTTAATAGTCATAACGATTTCGTGTAACGATTTCTTACAACTGATAGTCATAACGATTTCTTTACAACTTGATAGTCATAACGATTTCTTTACAACTCGATAGTCATAATTTATCACAACGATTTCTTTACAGTTCATAACGACTTGCTATAATTCATAACGATTTCATAAGTTATGAAGTCAGCAAGATTCTTTTTATCGAATTTCTTATGCATCAGTAATAATTCGCTTTTTAAGTAGCGTTGCTGCATTAAAATCTCCACTACATCTCGCTTAACCATTTCTATGCACCATGTCTACGTACTTTTCTGGACATTCTGGGAAAGGGAGCTTTGCTATATACTGCAATATCTGTTCCCTCTCAACTAACAATAGACAGCAGTCCTAGCTGTCTTCTATTTATTGATGATATGCTTACAGATATCTGACAAGACTCATCTGGACAACGTTGGACACAAGATACAAAGTTCTATGACATCTCTTTGGCGTGTACACCAGGATAAAAGACTGACGATCAGAAGCTTCCTAAGTGACCAGTCTAACGTACACAAGGATAAGAGACACGGACACTTCAACGTTCGAATTTGAATCAGCAGTTTAAATAGAAGACTCAAGACGAAAAGAAACAGATACAGAGCAACATCGCTTGATTTGAGAAGCAGAAAGAAATCCATCTCTCACAATCTTTAGAACCTTGAAGAAGAGCGAAGCCTCCACTCCAAACCTAGTTCTAAGCTCTTAGCTCTCTGTGCTCAAAAGGAATCTTCTCTTGTGTAAGAGCCTGTGTGGTCCTTGGAGAAAAACCTTGTTAAATCTCTCTCTCTCTCGGGGCTTAGGAGTTTCAGTGTGTAGCTGGTCAAGCTATAGTCTGAAGCCTGTTTCCACTCTCTTTTCTTATTAGATTGTGTTCCTTCTGGACGAAGGAAGACCTGGTGGTATCCAGGGTGGTTGTTGTACCCTTCTGGACGAAGGAAGACCTGGTGGTATCCAGGGTGGTTGTTGTACCCTTCAGGCTGAAGGAAGACCAGTTGAGCTGGGTGTAAGGATCCTTAAGGGGATTGTACCCTTGGTAGTAAAATCCTGAGGTATTGCTCAGGGACTGGACGTAGGTCTCCTGTGGAGAGGAGTCCGAACCAGGATAAAAATCCTTGTGTCTTGTGGTTTTTGTGTTTTTGTGTGTTGTCTTTTGCTCTAACTCTGACTTGTTATTAAGTTGTGCAATCTTTTTAGTAAACAGGTTTTAATCAAGATCGAAGTTTTAATAACCCATTCACCCCCCCTCTGGGCTAGCTAGCTGGGCAACAGTGGTATCAGAGCCCGTCTCTTCGACAAAGAAGAAGATCCAACGATCTGAAGAGCAAAGATCAATGGCAGCCCAAAGTCACTTCGAAGGTCAGTCTGTCAACAGACCTCCTTTGTTCGATGGTGAAGATTATACGTATTGGAAGACCAGGATGGAATACTTTCTACAAGGCCACGATTATCAAATCTGGTCAATAGTGAAGAAGGTGATCTGGTCGTCACAAATGAGAAAGCACAATGGACAGATGAAGATAGAAAGAAAATCTCCTTGAACTGTAAAGCTAAGAGCATTCTATGTGTGTGCTCTAAGCAAGAAAGAGTTCAACAGAGTTTCAGCATGCAAATCCTCCATGGAAATGTGGGAAAGTTAAAGATCACATATGAAGGTACAGACAAAGTAAAGGAGACAAGAATCGACATTCTTGTCACTCAGTATGAAAGATTTCAAATGCAAACAGGTGAGTCTATTACCCAAATTTTAGTAGATTTACTGACATTACTAATGGCCTAGCAAGTCTAGGAAAGTCATATGAAAATGCAGATATGGTAAGGAAGATTCTCAGATCCCTGCCATCTTCATGGACGGCAAAGGTCACAGCTATCGAAGAAGCTAATGATCTTAAGAGATCAGTATAGAAAACTCATTGGGTCTCTCATGGCCCATGAATAAACATGGAAAGACTAGGAGAATCCTCCAGTAGAAAGAAGCAGTCAAATGCGCTTAAAGCTAATGGGGACTCATCAGAAGAATCCTTAGATAACAGTGAAGATAGCAAGATGTATGATGAAGAAGCCATGCTCTCAAGAAGATTGCAGAGAATCTTGGCAAAGAAAAGAAGTTCCAGTCTGGTAGGAGGTACTTCAAGAAAAACAAAGATCTCAAGACCAGATGGAAAAGATCAGAAGAAGAATGAGCCACTTTGCTATGAATGCAAGAAACCTGGACATATCAAGGCACTGTCCAATGTTAAAGAAAAATGATCACAAGAAGAAGGACAGCTCCAAGAAGTTCAGAAGATTCAAAAAAAGCCATGGCAGCTGCATGGGACAACAGCAGCGACTCAGATAGTGAGTCAGCTCGAGCAGTGAAGGTGAAGAAGCCAACTTGGCTCTCATGGCGAATACCGAGGATAAGGTAACATCTGATTCTTCTTTCGATTCCTGTAATGACTCAGATTCGGATAATTTGGAAAGTGCATTTAATGAACTCTACGATAAGTATAAGAAGTGTGTAAACTACTTAAGCTAAGCAGAAAAAAATCACATGTCTCGAAAATACCAACAGATTTTAAATCTGAAAACGAAGAACTAGAAAAACAAATAGTTGAGCTTAAGAGAAGAAATGAACTATTATGTGAAAACTTAAAAGACAAGAACAGAAAAATCACTGACCTAGAAAAACAGGAAAACTCAGATGATTTAAGAAAAACTGTAAATGAATTAATGAAGAAACAATACACTAGCAAGCACCCTAGAAAAATTTACCATGGTAAAAACTCTTTAATATTAAAGGTGCTAGGAGATCGGGTAAAAAGAAAATGGATTAGGATATACACCCCCAGATAATGAAGAAACCATAATATACCCTAAAACATATCCAACACCAAAATTTGTACCCGAACAAGATGTAGCATACAAAGCTGATTTCAAATACATAGAAAAAGTAACTAAGTTATCCTGCTGCAGTCACTGCAACAAGTTAGGACATATTAAATGACATGCCCAACAAGACATAAAAAATGGATATTAAAAGGTAAAGTTGATGATACTAACCAATCAGGACCCAAAAGAATTTGGGTACCTAAAGCTTGATGTTCTCATTTCAGGTTAACCCTCGAGCATCCAAATGGTATTTGGATAGTGGGTGCTCAAGGCATATGTCAGGCAACAAGAAGATATTTGTTGATCTCCAAGCTGAAGAAGGTACAGTCACCTATGGAGATAATGGAAAAGGGACTGTGATAGGAAGCGGGTCTGTGAACATCAAAGGAAAATCAGTCATAAAGGATGTAATGCTGGTCAAAGGGTTAAAGCACAATCTCATCAGCATCAGCCAGTTGTGTGACAAAGGCCATCAAATTCAGTTTCAAGAATCAAAATGCAGTATCTTAAAGGATGGTGCAGTCATATTTGAAGCCTACAGAGAAAGAAATTTGTATGTTCTATATCTCGATGAACTCAAGGATCAAGATGTGTGTTTGGCAGCTAGCAAAGATAAATCAACTGAGTTGTGGCACAGAAGATTGGGCCACTGCAGCTTGGATGGGCTGAACAAGCTCAGAAAAGAGAAAACTAGTTGAAGGACTGCCAAAAGTAAATTTCAGATTGGATAGCATTTGCAGACCTTGTGCAAGAGGAAAGCACACCAAGAGCTCCTTCAAATCAAAGACTGTAGTAACCACCTCAAAGCCCTTAGAACTACTTCACATGGACTTATTTGGGCCAATGAGGACTACCAGTTTGGGAGGAAAGAATTTTGGATTTGTAATAGTTGATGATTATTCAAGATTCACTTGGGTATCCTTTTTAGAGCACAAAGATGACACATTTGAGAATTTTGTCAGCTTCAGTAAGAAAGTTCAGAAAGATCAGAAATTCTCAATTGTCTCTATTCGATCAGATCATGGTGGTGAGTTTCAGAATGAAAAGTTTACGAAGTTCTGTGATGATCAAGAATTGAGCACAACTTCTCAGCTCCAAGGACACCTCAACAGAATGGAATTGCTGAGAGGAAAAACAGAACTCTTTTGGATATGGCAAGATCAATGTTATCAGAATATGATCTGCCAAGATATTTCTGGGCCGAAGCTATCAACACTGCATGTTATATCATAAATAGAGTGATGATCAGGCCAATTCTGAAAAAGACTGCTTATGAACTCTACAAAGAAAAGAAGCCAAAGATTAGCCATTTCAGAGTATTTGGATGTCCTTGCTTCATCCATAACAATGGAAAAAGGGACATTGGTAAGTTGGATGCCAAATCAGATGAAGGCATTTTCATGGGGTATTCCTCTAAACCTAAAGGTTATAGAGTTTTCAATAAACGTTCCTTATTAATTGAACAATCAGTACATGTTATTTTTGATGAATCTAACCCTTCCTTGAAAAAGGAAGAAATTAGTGACATTGATGATGCAGATGTCTTGTCCGAAAAATTAAAGAAAACTTCAATTAAGGACAAAGAGGATCCAACTCTGGAAGAACTGCAGCAAACAGAAATCCAACATAAAGATCTTCCAAAGGAATGGAGACATCAGAAAGATCACCCTCCTGAAAACATCATTGGTGATCCATCTGTAGGGGTAAGAACTAGAGGTAATGTAATTCCATGCGACTATTTAGCATTTGTCTCTCAAATAGAACCTAAGTCAATCAATGAAGCTTTATCTGATGAATCTTGGATACTAGCCATGCAAGATGAACTAAATCAGTTCAAGAGAAACCAAGTATGGTCACTTGTTCCTAGACCATCCAATCATTCAGTTATTGGCACCAAATGGGTGTTCAGAAATAAACTGGATGAGTCTGGAATAATCTTAAGGAACAAAGCCAGATTGGTGGCTCAAGGCTACTCCCAAGAGGAAGGCATAGATTTCGATGAAACTTATGCACCTGTAGCTAGACTTGAGGCCATTAGGATTTTACTTGCTTATGCATCTGCACTTGATTTAAAACTTTTCAAATGGATGTCAAATCAGCCTTTTTTGGTTTCATCAAGGAGGAAGTTTATGTTGAACAACCTCCAGGTTTTGACGACTCTGAATTTCCAAATCATGTATTTAAACTACATAAGGCTTTATATGGTCTAAAGCAAGCTCCTAGAGCCTGGTATGAAAGGCTCAGTAATTTCTTATTAAATCATGGTTTCACTAGAGGTAAAGTAGATAGTACATTATTTATAAAATCTAAGGCTAAACATATACTTCTTGTACAAATCTATGTGGATGATATTATTTTTGGATCTACTGATGAATCTCTTTGCAAGTACTTTGAAAAGCTTATGCAGGGAGAATTTGAAATGAGCTTGATGGGGGAGTTAAGCTACTTCCTTGGATTGCAAATCAAGCAAGGGAAGGATGGCACTCATATCTGTCAAGCAAAGTACACCAAAGAGCTGTTGAAGAAATTTGGATTTGAAGATGCAAAGCCATTATCAACTCCATGAGCACATCAACCAGAATGGACAGTGATCAAAAAGGTAAAAGGGTAGATCAAAAGAATTATCGAGGTATGATAGGATCATTACTTTACTTAACTGCCAGTAGACCAGACATTTTGTTCAGTGTATGCATGTGTGCTAGATATCAGGCAGACCCTAGAGAGTCTCACTTAATCTCTGTAAAAGAATATTTAGATATTTAGCTAGAACTCATGATTTAGGTCTCTGGTATCCTAGATCTTGTGAGATAAATCTAATATAGGATATTCAGATGCTGATTATGCTGGTTGCAAAGTAGATAGAAGAGCACCAGTGGATGTTGTCAGTTTCTTGCAGGATGCTTAATATCATGGACATCCAAGAAACAAATTCAGTAGCTCTATCAACAGCTGAGGCGGAATATGTTGCTGCTGGAAGTTGCTGTACACAACTTCTTTGGATAAAGCAACAACTTGAAGATTTCGGCATTCTCATCAAATCAATTCCTCTATTGTGTGATAATACTAGTGCCATCAACCTCACCAAAAATCCAGTTCAACACTCAAGGACGAAACACATTGAGGTAAGATATCATTTTATTCGAGACCATGTAGCTAGTGGTAATTTAGAAATTTCGTTTATAGATACAAATGGTCAATTGGCAGATATCTTCACAAAGCCCTACCTGAAGAGAGATTTACATCTCTTAGAAGGGAACTAGGGATGTGCAATTTGTGAAAGAATTTCTGTGAATTTATTGACATATAAATTTTTCAGATTAAATGAAAGTTCTCTCTCCGTTAAAGTTAAACAAACTCAGTTATCTATATGCTTTGACCGCTTCTGTGTAGAAAGTTGTTTGACTTGTCAAACCTTTTGTCGCTTTCTACCTTTGCCGCCTTTTGGCGCTCCGCCTGTCATTAAAGTAATATTATTTTATCCAAATCGCTTTGAGATCGATTCGTCTTCTACCTTTACCCTTTTTATTCTCTATCTGTTCACCCAAAGCCGATGCCCTAACGATTTTGGGATCGACTCTCTGCATCTTTCGAAGCCTTCTTCTCTTCCCGCGAAGAACTCCTTCGAGAACTTCCGTCCCTTCCATCATCCTCCCTTTCAGAATCTTTTCTTCTCTGCACCCATGGCCGCTCCGTTGATCTCCGGAAGTGTTGGGGGCTACAGTGCTGAGTATTTATCCCCAAGGGAGCAAGAAAGATTTACATTTGTGAAGACAAAGATTTGCGGAAATAAGGCAGTGGATGTTCAGAATCTTGAGAAGAGTGGCATGGCCAGGCTAGTTGATACTCTAAGAAGATCGCAGTGGATGGATGTGGTCACCTTCAGTGAGGTAAGCTACCCGGACTTGGTAAAAGCCTTCTACATCTGTCTGAAGTCAGAAGCAGATGGATCCCTTGTTTCCTCTGTCAAGGGTATCCAAATCAGAATAACCCATGAGCTTTTGCGTGATCTGTTTGGAGTAAAGACCTCTGGATTTAGTGGCATTCACTCTGTGAATGATGAAGTCAAAGGTCTCGGGATTATCGGTCCAGGATTTAAGTTGAAGGATGGGAAGCTTGATATTAATCAGATGTCCGCGTTCACCGATTGCTTCACTTTATAGTCTGCCAAATCTTAGTTCCCCGTAGTGCTACCTTTTCCTCATGCACTAGGGCAGATTCGGACATAATGTTCTGGGCAATCCAGAACAAAGAGATAACCTGGCCGCAGTGATGATTGAGCGAATGATGTTTGCACATGCTCAGTTATGGGAAACAAAGAGCAAGTTGAATGTTTCCCTTCCGTATGCCCATCTTCTGACCAAGATTTTCCAGCACTTTGGAGTAGATCTGTCAGGTGCGGTAGCTGAAAAGATGGGCCAGTCTATAAGGTCCAGAAACCTGAAGAAAAGTGGTTTTTCAGTGCAAGAAGGAGTTTGGTCGAAATCCTCTGTGGCTGAAGGAGAAGCAGTTATTGCAGATATTCCAGAAGCAGTAGAAGTAGAGCAGCAGATCCAGCAGAGCAGCAGCAGCAAGTCCAGCAGAGCAAGAACCAGTTGAGTCAGCTGTGGGATGCCAATCCGAAGCTCAATTGGAAGAGGGTGCAGCTGGGTGGCAGATTCCTTGCCCACCACCTTAGTCGCCTCTATTTTAAAAGAAGTATTGGACTCCATTCCCTCCATCTCTGTCTCTTCTAAGGCAGGTGGACCTGATGAAGATGTTGTCTTGGAAGAAGCTCCTGCTCAGGGGGAGCAAGAAAGTTTTGAAGTCCCTGCTCCCATTCAGGGGAGCATGCTGAGAGTGAAAAGCCAGAGAATGAAGCCTTTTCTGAGAAAGCTGCACCTACTCAGGAAACTCCATCCACCTTGCGTGTTAGTGAGGCCCAGTGCAACTATAAATGCTTGAGGAGCCTCTCTCCAGCCAAAGAAGCTGTGTCTCAGGCACAGGAGGTCAAGAAAGGGTTCAGGAAGAGTTGATGCAGCTGTTATGGCCTTGTTAAAGCCCAAGGAGAGATCTTGGCATCAGTTCAGTCTGGCTTACAAGGAATTGTTTCAAATCAAGTTTCAACCTCCTCAGACGTATCCTCAATAAGAAATGCAATGAGGTATTTCAATAAAGAAATGTCTGATATGAAGAATTTGCTGGCTAATCTTTCAAAGTCTAGTGGTGTCCCTCCTGCACCTACTCAGAGCACCAGTCCAGCTGAAGTTCCTAGGCCACCAGGGCCTCCAGCTGAAGTTCCTAGGCCACCAGGGCCTCCAGCAGAAGTCTCTCGGCCAACAGGCCGCCAGTTCAAGGGTCAGGGCCATCAGGGCCATCAGTTGTAAGGTCACCCGGACCAGTGGCAGCCTCAGGGTCTTCAGGACCCTCTCCTGCAGTCAGAGAAAGTCAGGCCAAAGGAAAAGAGCCAGTGTCAGTCTCCAAGGCCCCTGATACTTCATCTCTTGCCACTCCAACCCTCTCCACACCTTCATCTCCTCCTACTGCACCTCCTGCTCCACCAACCATAAACATCCCATGCCTCGCACCAACCTTCCTCATCCTCTACTTCCTCTCAACCCTCCTTCTCACCTACTCCAGCTCTCATCTCAGCTTCATCCTCATTAACTCCTCAACCTTCACCTATTAAATCCAAACATCTCATCCTCAACAACCTCTTCCTTTAATCCTAAACACTTTTTCTATCCTCCTACTCCTCCTAATTCTGTTATCTTTCCTCCAGTGAAACCTCTGCCTCTTGGTATCTTTGACACCAATGTTCCAGACCATTTTTTGAAAGGAACACTCTCCTCACCATTCTTTCCACAGCCTCTCACATTCACAGGACTGACCCTCCTAGTCCTGTCTTGAAAAAGAGAAAAACCTCTTCCTCTCTAAGCACTCCTTCTGCTTCTCTCTACCCTCCTTTATGGTACTCTCTTACCCTTGATCCTAAGAGAAGACCTATCTACAAAGAATACCTCCAGAAATGCATTCTTTCTACCATTTATGGTATTCCTTTTCTCAACCTCTCCGAACATCTGGACATTGTTCTTCCTTTTACTCAGATATCTCTAGCTTTCAAATCCAAAATCTTTGAGGGCACTGAGTTCAAGACTGAAGATCAGTGGGCAGCAATCAAAGGAAACAAGGCTCAGTACTCAAAATACCTGACTGCAAGGGCTGAATCTCTCTCTCTCAGAGCTCACCCACTCACCTTCTCTGAGTGGTTTATCTTCCAGCACAAGAACTCTTGGGGATCCTTCATTTTGAAGGAAATTCGCGTTGCCAGAGCCTTTCAGCTGTACAGTGACTTCTGTTATTTGAACAAATTCCAGAAGTTCAGTTTTGCCAGTTCAACTCGCAGATTACTGTGCTGCAATCAGAAACCCCTCTCAACCTTCCTCTTACAGTAGACTTTGTCTCCTTCAAGGTTGATTTTCCAGTTCTTCTGCCGAAGCTGCACTCTTTAGTGTTAATTCAGATGCTGGGTCTCATGCGTTAGACATGTTTGCAAGACAGTTGGGCCGATGTCCGCCAAGCAGGGCCGATCTCCTTCTTTTTGCGGTTCATCTTCAGAGAATATCACTCTGGCCGCATGTCTTCTCAGACCTTAGCTCCACTCATTTCTGAGTGTGAAAGACTCACCTCATCAGAATGGGAGCTTCTCTATCGGGCATCTTATCAGCAATTGGAAGCTATCAATCAAGATCTAGTCAGTCAGAGGAAGCCTGCTCTTTCTGCCGAAGCCTTTATGGATCTAATTCCATCGCACCCATACCAGAGCTCTATGCTGTATGGGCATCTAGATATTCTGCTTTCTATGCCTTAAAGCAGGATCTGTTAAATCAAAAGATTCACTACCCAATTTCCTTGGACAGATTTCTCCATAGGGCCAGTTTTGGCAAGAGTACTTACTACAGATTCATTTTGGACAAAACTCAGTATGGAAAATTCTTAGAGCAGCAAAGGCAACTCTACATTCAGAGGAACATCCCTTCCATGGGACCCTCCTTCTCAGTTGCTTCTGGAGTTTTTCTACAACTTTTTGAGGATCTTGAGATCAAGGCATGGGCTGTTATCTCACAGCATGCCTCCTTGTTATCTCCTCTGTATTATCTTTCTCCATCTTAATAAAAATCTTTCTCTCTTCTTTGTCTCACAGCTTATCTTTTTGCCTAATGACAAATGGGGGAGACAACTAACGTAAATCTGAAAAACATATTTCATTCTTTGTCTGATGTTTAGTATATTTTGTCATCATCAAAAAGGGGGAGATTGATGACCAAACTGTCCCCATAATAAATATTTCCATTTATTTATATATTAATTTTGATGATTAACAAAATAACACTAATGGATTTCTTGAGCCTTGAGACAGGAAGCAAAAGAAAAATGAAAGATCAAGACAATCTGGTAAGTCCCATCATTTCTATCCAAGTCCCTGCAACGACTTCTTTGATAAGCAGAACGACTTCCTCTTTGACCGGAACTCAATCGTTACCGTAACGATTTCTTTAGAACTCGCAACGACTCTCTAGCCGTAACGACTTCTTTAGACCTCGTAACGATTTCTTTAGAACTCGCAACACTCTCTAGCCGTAACGATTCTTTAGACCTCGTAACGATTTCTTTAGAACTCGCAACGACTCTCTAGCCGTAACGATTTCTTTAGACCTCGTAACGATTTCTTTAGAACTCGCAACGACTCTCTAGCCGTAACGATTTCTTTAGACCTCGTAACGATTTCTTTAGAACTCGCAAACGACTCTCTAGCCGTAACGCTTCTTTAGACCTCGTAACGATTTCTTTAGAACTCGCAACGACTCTCTAGCCGTAACGACTTCTTTAGACCTCGTAACGATTTCTTTAGAACTCGCAACGACTCTATAGTCATAACGATTTCTTTAGAATTCATAACGATTTCGTGTAACGATTTCTTTACAAACTTGATAGTCATAACGATTTCTTTACA